>CM077158.1:57594636-57746658 GCA_039583875.1 Platanthera guangdongensis
TTGCCCCCATTGGAATTTTTTTGCGACAGATTACTTGTTGAAACCGGAATCCGGTCTCCGTGGAGTTCGAGATCCCAAAAGAGGGGTGACCGCGCACCTATTGTACTCAAGCGAATAATCTAGGCACAAGACTAGGAACATAAGGGACAGACCCAAGGTCTCAGCGTGGAGGTCCCACCACATACCCGAAAGACTAACAGACTCTTCCCCTCCTAAGCCAAAGACTGAGCTAATTAGGCACCTTTGGAAGGCTCTCTTGGCCGACCAGAACACCAAGGAGGATCTCAAGATCCACTCCATTTTAACTAGAGGTGCCACCTCGGGTCTACGTAAAACGTCCTTCCTCGGCCCTACAAATAACATAACCTCGCCGAACAGTTCTATTTTATACAGCCCCGATTGAGTCGTCAATAATGTAATATAGGCCTTCTAGGACCGGCAAAGAGCGTCGCGAGCAATCTAAATGACAGGAATATAAATTCCATACTTCGGCACGCAACCCAACAACATAAGCAAAATAGGCCTTCTATGGCCAACACAAACTCGGGCTTAAGCCCGCTACTCCCCGCTTGGTACTGCAACTCCTGTACGCCAACATCTCGACAAGCGACTGCCAGCTGAACAACCGTCGTCTAACTTAAGCTGGCCAAATATATTGCGCACACCCCTTTTTCTGGGGGTTGCGGCGCGCATTTCCTGCAAATGGATAATATACAACTTCCTCGGAGTCTCCTCCGGGAACCCAGAACATCACCAATCCGGCTCACACGTCCGGATGGGCTTCACACAGCATGCCTAAATCCGTACTCACGCTTCCAGATACTAAGTGCAATTAATTGCGGGGATGTACACATCGACCCGTTGGAGAGCCCGCTTCCCCCCACTCGTTAGTGGAGAGGGGATTCCATGCAAATATGAAAAATAAGGGCTTCACCTGCCCAAGAATAAATTTCGTTACCTTTGACGCGTGTTTGGCGGCGGTGCCGGGAGAGGAGCTCTCCGCCGTTCTTACTGAAGGCGGTGCAAAGAGAGGAGCTCCTAGGCTCCTAGCCAACCTTGCTCCAGGCGGCTGCGGCGGTGACGGAGAGCTAGGGCTCGGCCAGCCTTGCTCCAGGCGGATCTTGCTCTATGCGGCGCTGGTGGCCGATCTCGCTAACATACAAAACCATCTAAAGATTTGATTTATAGAAATATAAAGAGTTGGCACAAATGTGTATACAACCAAGCACGAAATCTGAACCTAATCAAGTTATAAATCTTCTGAAGGTTATCTGAGTCTGGGCATATTCTTAGAGCTGACAAGATCCATGGATATGAATTTACTTATTTTGTAAAGGGAGTACCCATAAATCAACATACCTGGATGTGATCAGATGAGATTAACAGTGAGGCAAACCTTAAACCCAAAAGTTCACAGCAATACTCTTTGTCCCAAGAGAACTCTCAGCTCCACTACTTTAATAGGCAAGCCAGTTGCCATTCTTCTCCTAGTGCAGAGAGCCTCTCATGTTTGTTATCCCAAAATAGATATAGGAGAAATAGAGAGCAGCATGATTGTTCAGAACTGGTCTATGCAAGTTTCCTCTTTGCCTTTGCTGGCCGACAACAGAGATCCAAGAAGGAAAAATAAATAAATAAATAAAAGATCTGTAGCCCTTTCCACTGATTCAATGGTGTTCGACCAACAACAACAGGTTGGTCTCGCTCCGTATCTACAGGAAAGCTCAAATCCGGCCATCTCTCCGAAACCAAAACCTGAAATAGAAGGGAGAGTGAACCGTTCGAGGAAGAAGATCCTGAGCAGCCGGTCGGCGCCGGTAGCGCTGAAAAATGTGGCTCCTCTCCTCTTCTCTTTCCTGCCCCCTCCAGAAAACCGATCCATCCCGCCTTTTCCCTTTAGGGTTTCCCTCCTCATGTATAATAAATATGTATCTATCTTGTACCATTAAATATAATAAATATAAAGCCTTTACATATAAGTTCTCCACAAGCACGTACGAGTGCTCGCACATCCTCGAACAGGGTCGCACCAAATCGCCGCCCATATCACGCCTTTGGCCCGCTAATTGGGGAGGGTCCCACTTGGCCGGATATGGGGTTGTACACAATCCCCGCTCTTTTCGAGGTTGACACAAGCTCAGAAAGAAATGTCCAACCCCAAGTACCCGGCGAGTGGGAGCCGACCCAAAGAAAAATTTTGGGAGAAACTGAAAACTGCACTTAGAAAACTAATCTCTTCATGCCCCTTTTGATCTTTTTGAAGCACTCGATACCTGAAAATGCTCCCTGCTATTGAATTGCCCTATACCGTTACTTACAATAAGTGCAAAATTTCCCAAATATTGTGAAACAACAAAGCCATATATTTGTAATGTGTTGAACACGGGGAGCTAATCCTTCCCCCCAGGTGTGCCTACCGACCTGCCAGCTAGTGAGAGCCTGCGCAGCGGGTCTACCTGGGGCCGAGCCGCGCTCGGGCTAATGCAGAACCAAGAACCATGACCTCTCCCCCACAGGCGAGCCTACAGCCCTGCCAGCTAGATGGGAGCCTGGTCAACGGGTCTGCTCGGGGTCTCCTCTCCAAAACACCTCCAACCACCGAGTGAGCCTACAGCCCTGCCAGCTAGATGGGAGCCTGGTCAGCGGGTCTACTCGGGGTCTCCTCTCCAGAACACCTCCAACCACCGAGTGAGCCTACAGCCCTGCCAGCTAGATGGGAGCCTGATCAGTGGGTCTGATCGGGGTCTCCTCTCCAAAACACCTCCAACCACCGAGTGAGCCTACAACCCTGCCAGCTAGATGGGAGCCTGGTCAGCGGGTCTGCTCGGGGTCTCCTCTCCAAAACACCTCCAACCACCGAGTGAGCCTACAGCCCTGCCAGCTAGATGGGAGCCTGGTCAGCGGGTCTGCTCGGGGTCTCCTCTCCAAAACACCTCCAACCACCGAGTGAGCCTACAACCCTGTCAGCTAGATGGGAGCCTGGTCAGCGGGTCTGCTCGGGGTCTCCTCTCCAAAACACCTCCAACCACTGAGTGAGCCTACAGCCCTGCCAGTTAGATGGGAGCCTGGTCAGCGGGTCTGCTCGGGGTCTCCTCTCCAAAACACCTCCAACCACCGAGTGAGCCTACAGCCCTGCCAGCTAGATGGGAGCCTGGTCAGCGGGTCTGCTCGGGGTCTCCTCTCCAACACACCGCCAACTACCGAGTGAGCCTACAACCCTGCCAGCTAGATGGGAGCCTGGTCAGCGGGTCTGCTCGGGGTCTCCTCTCCAAAACACCTCCAACCACTGAGTGACCATACAGCCCTGCCAGCTAGATGGGAGCCTGGTCAGCGGGTCTGCTCGGGGTCTCCTCTCCAAAACACCTCCAACCACCGAGTGAGCCTACAACCCTGCCAGCTAGATGGGAGCCTGGTCAGCGGGTCTGCTCGTGGTGTCCTCTCCAAAACACCTCCAACCACCGAGTGAGCCTACAGCCCTGCCAGCCTACAGCCCTGCCAGTTAGATGGAAGCCTGGTCAGCGGGTCTGCTCGGGGTCTCCTCTCCAAAACACCTCCAACCACCGAGTGATCCTACAGCTCTGCCAGCTATATGGGAGCCTAGTCAGCGGGTCTGCTCGGGGTCTCCTCTCCAAAACACCTCCAACCACCGAGTGAGCCTACAACCCTGCTAGCTAGTGGGAGCCTAGTCAGTGGGTCTGCTCGGGGTCTCCTCTCCAAAACACCTCCAACCACCGAGTGACCCTACAGCTCTGCCAGCTAGATGGGAGACTGGTCAGCGGGTCTGCTCGGGGTCTCCTCTCTAAAACACCTCCAACCACCGAGTGAGCCTACAGCCCTGCTAGCTAGATGAGAGCCTGGTCAGCGGGTCTTCTCGGGGTCTCCTCTCCAAAACACCTTCAACCACCGAGTGAGCCTACAGCTCTGCCAGCTAGATGGGAGCCTGGTCAGCGGGTCTGCTCGGGGTCTCCTCTCCAAAACACCTCCAACCACCGAGTGAGCCTACAGCCCTGCAGCTAGATGGGAGCCTGGTCAGCGGGTCTGCTCGGGGTCTCCTCTCCAAAACACCTCCAACCACCGAGTGAGCCTACAGACCTGCCAGCTAGATGGGAGCCTGGTCAGCGGTCTGCTCGGGGTCTCCTCTCCAAAACACCTCCAACCACCGAGTGAGCCTACAACCCTGCCAGCTAGATGGGAGCCTGGTCAGCGGGTCTACTCGGGGTCTCTTCTCATGGGGAGCAGATTACTAGTTATATGATAATTTCATATTCGGAGTTACCTATAGTCGCTTTAATACCCATCTAAAATATCAACATATTAAAGTAGGTGACAGAGCTAACGCTCAAACTAACATAGTATCGTTATATGGAATACACTTCTGGCAAAATAATTGCTTTTTAGATGGTCTACTCTCTTATGGATGGGGTAAAATTAAAACTATGGAGATCCGTGAAACTTCAGGTAGACATGAAAATGAAAGAAGTAAATATTCCACCAGAGCTTATAGTGGGCAATTAGTGGTAGGTCACAACCATATTATCCCTACAAAGATAATCTTTACTCCACTCACTGGTCTACCCTCTATCAAGTTTAGAGACGTTAATCATAAGGAAAGCAAGATTAGTTATCAAAATTTAAGTATTAAAGGTAAAAATTATAATAAAGTAGAAGCATTAGTAGGCATCAGAATTTTTACCTTAATCCCAATAGAACAAATGCTAATAACACCAGAGTTATATGGTAGTATTAATTATACTATGAAAGATAAACCTCCAACTATTGAGGTAAGAATGGATGGTATAGAGAAGCCATCGCCGCATTCTATAAGTGTTTTTGGTGTTGTTGATGTGCCTCCTTTTTTAGACAAATTTAATTTATTATTTACTGGAGAATTAGGAGAAATGTTGTCTGAATTTGATATGTTTTATGATTTCCGAAAACCGTAGTGCTTATCCCCTGAAATATAATCCAAATTTCTTATATTTTCAGCCAAAACTGAATTCCCATTCTTAATGAATCTCTCAAGAGATTCGGGGTCTTGGTCAATAGGTGGACCTTTCCAACGAGGGATAACCTTTTCCAATGGATCATCCAGGCCGATGTCATCTGTGCCATAATCTAAATTCTCTATCTTTGAGTGTGTCCACTCATGCACCCCTGCGAGCTTTTTGTTGACCTTCTCGACTTTACGATCAAGTCCGTGGAAGAAGGCCTGTTGGTCCTCAGCATCCATTGAGTAAAATGGACCTCGTCCCGCCAACTCGTTCTCACGAACTTGGAAAACACTTTCTAGAAGATTCTCATCTTTCATCCATTCAAGTTCTTTGTCCTCTCCCCACAAACTGAGCTTGCCTATCTCAACACTAGATAATGGATTCTCCTGAGCCTTTATTTTTGCCAACATGTAGTTATCCTGGAAGCCAATCCCAATCTTCTCAATAATAGAATCAAACTGCTGAAAATTGTCCTCCACCCAGTTCTTTCTAGAAGTTTTGGGCAACTTCTCATTCTGGTCCATTGAATTACCACTAGAATTTACAAAGACACCTGCTTTGGAAGAAAGATTTTTCAATGCATCCTCACCTTTGGAGGCAAATGAAGTACAAACTGCACTTGATTGAGAAATGTTATTATTTTCTCTGCATTTATCAAAACTAGAAGCCATATTTGTACTGATAGATGACTGGAGGATTTGAAGTTTAAAACCCGACTCAAACGATCTAGTTATAGTACATTCAGATCTTCCAACATCTGCAACATGATCAGACTGCTCATCATGGGTAACATCAAGTTCTCCCGGATGAGACAATTTCTTCGACATCATCCCATCAACTTGGTCAAGAGCAATTCTCAAAGATGAATTATATGACAAAACACCTTTGGGCTCGGTCACTCGTTTGTTTTGAGATTTGTGATCACTATAATTCTGGTTTAAAATCAGAAAACTCAGGAGCAACAGATCTGTCAGCACAATTACGCAGAAACTCTGGTGCTCTTTTCACACTAATTGGCTCCTCAGTTTGTCTTGACACTACAGGGATTCTACCTTTAGTACTAAGATACTCATTGGCTTCCGTTGGTGATGTTATGACTTTTGGTGTGCCTCTTTGTTTTTCTTTTGGTTTTTGCACTTCTCGCACTATTATTATCCTCATTCTGCCCCCTAACTTCATCTTTGTTGCTCAGACAGACTCTATCAATAGAAATAGCCACCTCTTCGTTGGGGCAGTCCACCGTGTTATTTTCGATGGTAGGAATCTTAGAATCAACTGTAATAGAAGTGTGATCATTCTGCTCAATTATATGACTGTTTGAAGACTGATTTTGATTTTCCACTTCACGAGCTATTCTATGATCCTCGCCCTATCCGCAATGGATTGGTGAGAACAACTATAGGATGGAATGACTCCAAGCATGAGAACCTTACATACGAAATGCCAGCGTACGACCCTGGTCGTCACTTGGTTCCTCTTCTATAGCCATGTCATTCGCCTGAGTTCTTTTGTGCTGGTCACTCTCCACGCTCACCGCACCATAAAATGTTGAAACCGGAATCCGGTCTCCGTGGAGTTCGAGATCCCAAAAGAGGGGTGACCGCGCACCTACTGTACTCAAGCGAATAATCTAGGCACAAGACTAGGAACATAATGGACAGACCAAAGGTCTCAGCGTGGAGGTCCCACCACATACCCGGAAGACTAACAGACTCTTCCTGTTGAAACCGGAATCCAGCTTCTCGTGGAGTTCGACCCTTAGGGAAGGGGTGGTCTCGCGCCTACTTTGCTCCTGCAAGAAAAACAACGAAAGAGACAAGAAAGAACAGATCCAAGGGCTCGGCAGGGAGGTCCCACCACAAACCCGGAAGATCTCTGAGCGCTTCCCCTCCTTAGCCAAGAGCCGAGCTAAGGTACCCTCAGAGAACACTTGAAAATGAGAGTAAGGAGGCACTAAAAGCGTGTCCTCTGAGGTACCCCTTGGGTCTTATTTATAGATTTTCAGAATCTGAACTGCCAATAACCAAAAGGACTGACCTGGAAATACCAAAAAGGCCCCTGGTTGGGTCTGCCAACAACCAAACTCCGCTGTTTTGGATAGCTATGCGCAGTCCAACCTGGTCTGCCAACAGCCAGCTCCGCTGTTCTGAATAGCTATTCGCACCCATGGGGAGTCAGTTCGCCTCCGATTCCACCCGCGAGAGGCGGGCGCGACCTGGCTCTGGGCTCGCCTATCCTCACTGGGCGAGTGCGAGCCGGTATGGGCGAGCTGCCTATCTTCTGCCGGGCGGATCGGCAGCCTGGTCGCGCGTGGGGGGTTGGCCGGCGGGTCGCCAACCGCGGGTCCCGCTCGCTCGCCGCGGGTCGCCAGCCCGCTCGCCTGAGATGGGCGGGAGCGGGCCGGCCCTTCCGTCGTATAGCCCGTTTTGCCGCCCGGGTGCGGGTCGCGGGGCCAGGTCCGCTCAACCTTCCTGGCGGGACCCGCTCGCCGGACACGGGGTTGTACACAATCCCCGCTCTTTTTGAGCTTGAATCAAGCTCGGAAAGAATCATCCAACCCGCGTGTTCGGCGAGCTCTGTGCTGAGCTGGCAGGGAATCTTTTGGTGGGGCCCCCACTATCCGGCTATAAATACACACAGCTAACCCCTGGAGGAGGCTCCTCAGATCCCTTCTTTTTCTTTGAGCAGACTTTTGTTTCTCGATGCCGGTTAGCGAAGAGGTGCGAGCTCGCCTGGCGGCAGCGGTCCTGAAGACTCAGGAGGAGGCCCTCGAGGCCGCCCCATGGCTAGTACGCGGGTCTCCCGACCCTCTCTTCAGGCCGGCGAAGGGAAAGATTGTTAGGCGGTCTCTGGCGGGTGACTGTCCGGCCTCCAGCTCGGCGGCGGGAGCTGAGGTCGTCCCTGGGGTACGTGACCTTCCGCGGATTATCGCTGTCTCTCTGATTTTCTGTTTTGCAGGTAATTCCCTGTGAGGAGGTGGAGAACCGGGGAGAGGATCGTCCTCCTCCTTCGTCGCCTGAGAGGGTCGCGAGTTCCCCAGGTCCGGACCGCCCACCTCCGGAAACCCCCCAGCCGCTGGCTTCCCACGGACTGGGAAAATCCCTCGAGACCCTCGGGGGAGAAACCTTTCGGGGTCGGCCGGGCTCTTCTCGCCTATCCGCCGGTGCGGGCGACGTGCCAACCCCTGGTGAGCTGATATTTACCGTTGGGCTTCGTCTCTTGCTCGCTCCTTCTGACTCGCCCCGTTTGCAGGCTATAAAAGGGCCTCCTCTGAAACCGAGATGAGCAAAGGATATTCGCCCCCGCCCGACGTGGACAGTGTTTCTGACTACCTGGGCGACCCGACCGATGCGGTGGGGATGAAGAGGCAGGTGACGCGGCTGTTCCAGAAGCACACACTGCTGCTGCAGGAGATCATGAAGAGGGTCGATGACGACAAGGCCGAGACCGAGGCCCGGCTCGCGGCCTTGGAGGGCCCTCCGCGTGAGGCGAAAGACGACGATGTCACCTCGCCGGGCGTGCATATCACACGAGCCGAGGGACATCTTAAGAGCGCCACGGAGCAGGTCGGCCTGGCTCAGCGGGAACTGGTGGCGGTTCGCGATTACCACGATCCCCGCGTGCCGCCGCGGTCGGGAACGAAGAGGCGGCACAGGTGGAAGTGGGTCGAGTACTGACCCAGCCTTCTGCCCCTCGCTTGCGGGATACCGCCGGGTTGTTGTCCTTTCGCAGTTATCTTGTATTTGTAACCGCTAGCGACTCTTTCAGCCCGCCTATGGGCCTAACTCTTTTATTGCTGAGATGTATCGAAATTATCGTGCTGTTTTTATTGTTTTTTGTGGGCGGGTTAGGGGAAAGGTCTGTTCTTCCTTTTGCGCAGATCGGTGCGAGGGCGAGCCGAGGAGCTCGCCAGACGGGAGTCTCCCGTCTCGCGCGGAACAGCGTGCGGGTGCGGGTTGAGGCTCGCCCGCGCTGGTCTCCCGCGGTTGCAGCCGGGCGAGAACCGTGCCGGATCGACCTTTGAGGTGCGGTCGCGTGCGGGAAGTCGAACCGTCGGGCTGATTTTTGGCTATCCGCACCCCACCTTTTGGCGGGAAGTTTCCCGCCCTTTCTCTTTCCCTATAAATAGGCCTTGCAGGCCCTTATTTCTCCACCGATTCCAAACATCCTCTCACTTCCCTTTTCCCGCGAAGTGCGATTCGTGCTCTCCTCCCGTATTTGCTTTGCGCGTTCGGCGGCGACCTGATGGGAATGGGCGGAGGCGGCGGCGACGCGGACGGCCGAAGCAAGTGCGCTTGGACCTTCTCCGAGCACGATTTTCCTCGCGCCGTCCTCTCTGAGCGCGAGTACCTGGATGCCCTTGGCGACCACGTTCCGCCGGGTTTCTCTGCGAGGCGGCCCGAAGAGGGGGAGAAGATCAACGACCTGTCTAGGGATGAGCTCGCCATCCCTCTCGCTCACTTTGAGGTGGGCCTGCGACTTCCCCTGTGGCCCGAGGTGCGCCAGGTGCTGAAATACTTCGGGGTTGTCCTGGGCCAGATGACCCCGAACTCCATCGCCGTCATGGTGGGGTTCGCCTGCTTCCTGCGAGGGGAGCGAGTGGAGTTCAGCCTCGACGTGTTCCGGAAGCTGTTCTCCTTCCGGGCGAATCGGGACGGGACGGCCTACTTCTCCAGCGCCCACCTCAAGGTGCGGGAGACAGTCAACAAGAGTCACAATTGGCTCAAGAAATTCTTGTTCGTCAAAGGGGACTTCGGCAACGTCCCTTTCTCGCCGGTGCAACTCAGCGAGGCGAGCTACCGGCCACCCAGCCTTGGCGGCCATGAAGCCGACCTGTGCGCGTTCTTCGCCGGGAAGAACTTTGAGGTCGCGTACCTGCGCCGCCATCTTGACGACCTCGCCGTCGTCCCGCCAGGGGGAGGTTTGCCACTCGCCGCTTGTTAGGCCTTACTTTCCCACTCTTCTTTCATCTCACCTTCCCTTCTTTGCAGGCGAGCGCGACATCCCTCTTCACCCTCCTTACGAGAGCGCTCGGATTCCCCCCGGGGTTCTCGCCCGTGCCCAGGCTGCGGATGCCGCCCAGCGCGACATCCCGTCGGTCCCTGCCAAGAAGCGGCCGGGCGGCGGACAGCCAGCGCCTCCGCCGAAGGTGGCGAAGACCGTGGGTCAACCACCCACCGCGAGCCAAAGGAAGGGCAAGGCCCCCGCGGTCCAACCGGCCGAGGGCCCCTCGCCCCCGCTGGTTGCTTCGACCAGCGACTCCCCGGTCGGGGCGGCGGGCACCTCCGCGCCGCCGGGCGGATCTCAAGTTGCTGCGGAGCCGGTGCCGAGAGGGCATCGCAACTTCGGCTATGGCGAGAGGTACTTGGACGAGCTCGGCGTCCCGCTCCTGGCGTGGGATAAAGAGTCGAACCGTGCGACGATCTCGACCCTGCTGCCGAGCTGGATGGAGCAGGATACTATCGGCGGGGAGGCGTACAGCTTCTCCTTTGGCCTGTACTCGCGCGAAGACGCCGCCATTTATGACAAGGAGGAGACGCGAGTGCTGATTCATGAGAGCGCGCGGGCCCAGCTGCGAGGTCTGGAGCTGGCTCACATGGTGGGGAGGCGCTGCACCCAGGTGGAGCGGAACGCCGCGTCCATCCAGAAAATGGCGGACGAGAGGGAAGAGGCCCGAAAGCTCGCTCAGGAGGACGCGCGCCTTCAGATGAGGCGGGCCGACGCGGCAGAGGAGACGCTCGCGCAATACCTAGGCGGGGTGGTACGTGCTCAACCCGAACTATCGCCCCTTCTTGCGAACACAGCTCATGATTATTCTCATTCCTTTTTTCAGGATGCGGCGACGCCGAGTCGAATGGGTGCCGAGATCGCCACCCTTGGCCAGGAGAAAGCGGCGTTGGAGGCTCGGGTACGCGAGCTGGAGGCCGCCGCCGCTGTTCCTCCTCCAGACAGCAGGGTATGCCCGCGCGAGCACCTCTCCGACTACGACCTGGAAGTGCTAATGCAAAAGAACGCGGCCAGCGCAGCGAAATACACGATGCAAATGCTGCGGCGCGCGGATCTGCTTACGAGCGAGGCGGCAGAGCTCTCGGCGGAAGACGTGGTGCCGGCGTTATTCCTCCCCGTACCGGACCCTGGCGACAAAGACTTCCAGCCCGTTTAGGATTCCTCGACCCAGATCTCGCGTCTTCCCTGTCTTTTGTAATTTACTTTTTTGATGAACGTTACTATGTATATCTCTGTTTTGAGATGTATGCGCGGGTTGCGCTTATACTACGTATTTTTTAGCCATTGCTCTTTTTATAAGTGCTCTCTCGCCCGCTTTATTTTTTCCAACGCTGTTGTTGCCGGGTGACGCGACCTGGTCCTGTGGCCCGGCTCTGATGAGGCGGCTGCTCGCCTGCCGAGCGGGGCGAGCTGCTCGCCCGCCGAGCGGGGCGAGCCGGCCCGTCCCTCGTCCGTATGCCTAATTCTTTGCGGACTCTCGCCCAGGTCTTTGCGTCTACTCGGCCGCCTTTCCTGGGGCTTGGGGGTGGGGCTATCCTAGACCCCTCCCCCCTTTTTTGATTAACTTTTGTGATTCCGACCTGCTGTTCACGCGTTTTGAGTAGTTCCCGGCCTCGCCGGCTAGGTGGGAGTCCGGCAACGTGATTTGGCCTGGGTTGCAAGTTGCCGCTTACTGAGTGACTCCCACCCCCGCCCGCTTGGTGAGAGCCTGACAGCGGGATCTTCTCGGAGTCCGAACTCATTCCATCGAGTGACATCCGACCCTGCTAGCTAGGTGGGAGCCTGGCAGCGGGATCTTCTCGAGGCTAGGGATGACACCGAGTGACTTCCGGCCCTGCCAGCTAGGTGGGAGCCTGGCAGCGGGATCTTCTCGGGGTCCAAACTCATTCCATCGAGTGACATCCGGTCCTGCCAGCTAGGTGGGAGCCTGGCAGCGGGATCTTCTCGAGGCTAGGGATGACACCGAGTGACTTCCGGCCCTGCCAGCTAGGTGGGAGCCTGGCAGCGGGATCTTCTCGGGGTCCAAACTCATTCCATCGAGTGACATCCGGCCCTGCCAGCTAGGTGGGAGCCTGGCAGCGGGATCTTCTCGAGGCTAGGGATGACACCGAGTGACTTCCGGCCCTGCCAGCTAGGTGGGAGCCTGGCAGCGGGATCTTCTCGGGGTCCAAACTCATTCCATCGAGTGACATCCGGCCTTGCCAGCTAGGTGGGAGCCTGGCAGCGGGATCTTCTCGAGGCTAGGGATGACACCGAGTGACTTCCGGCCCTACCAGCTAGGTGGGAGCCTGGCAGCGGGATCTTCTCGGGGTCCAAACTCATTCCATCGAGTGACATCCGGCCCTGCCAGCTAGGTGGGAGCCTGGCAGCGGGATCTTCTCGAGGCTAGGGATGACACCGAGTGACTTCCGGCCCTGCCAGCTAGGTGGGAGCCTGGCAGCGGGATCTTCTCGGGGTCCAAACTCATTCCATCGAGTGACATCCGGCCCTGCCAGCTAGGTGGGAGCCTGGCAGCGGGATCTTCTCGAGGCTAGGGATGACACCGAGTGACTTCCGGCCCTGCCAGCTAGGTGGGAGCCTGGTAGCGGGATCTTCTCGGGGTCCAAACTCATTCCATCGAGTGACATCCGGCCCTGCCAGCTAGGTGGGAGCCTGGCAGCGGGATCTTCTCGAGGCTAGGGATGACACCGAGTGACTTCCGGCCCTGCCAGCTAGGTGGGAGCCTGGCAGCAGGATCTTCTCGGGGTCCAAACTCATTCCATCGAGTGACATCCGGCCCTGCCAGCTAGGTGGGAGCCTGGCAGCGGGATCTTCTCGAGGCTAGGGATGACACCGAGTGACTTCCGGCCCTGCCAGCTAGGTGGGAGCCTGGCAGCGGGATCTTCTCGGGGTCCAAACTCATTCCAATTCTCTGTGCAAGCTGGCTATGGCGATTCTGGGGGGGGGAAGAAAGAGGAATTCATTATAACAAATCGTGTTGCTTACAGGTGCTTAGGGAAAAAACCTCTTCAGGTCGTCTCCACTCCAGGTGAGATTCAGGGTCTCGCCCTCTACATTTTGAAGCCGATAGCTCCCTGACTTCAGAGCTTCTTTCACAATGAATGGCCCCTCCCAGCTGGGGTTGAGCTTCCCTATGGACGCTGACCTTCCAGCCGCGTCTACCTTCTTCAGCACCAGGTCCCCTTCCGCGAACTGCTTGATCCTGACATGTTTGTCAAAGTATTTTGCCATTCTCCTTTTGACCTCCTCCTGTCGGATGGCCGAGAGGTCCCTCAACTCTTCCACCATGTCAAGGGAGAGTCTTAGCTCCTCCCCGTTCTCGGCTTGCCATTCCTCTCGGCCCTCTCTGGCCGTCCCGACTCGCGGCGTTTGGACTTCAAATTCTATGGGGAGCACCGCCTCGCATCCATGGGAGAGCTTGAAGGGGATCTCCCCCGTGGCCGTGTTAGGGGTGGTTCTAAGGGCCCAAAGAACGGCGAGGAGCTGCTCCACCCAGCTCCCCCTCAAGTTTTCCACCTTCTTCTTGAGGAGATTGACGATGATTTTGTTTGCCGCCTCCACCTGCCCGTTGCTCCTAGGGTGGTGGACCGAGGCGAACCTGAGGTCGATCCCTAGCTGCTCGCAGAAGCTGGTGAACTCGGCGCTGGCGAACTGAGGTCCGTTGTCTGTGACGATGGCCTGGGGCAGCCCATGGCGACAGATGATCTCCCCCCAAACGAAGTTCCTGATTACCTGGGAGGTCATCTTTGCCAACGCCTTCACCTCCATCCACTTTGAGAAGCAGTCGATCATCACTAGGAGGAACCTTCTCTGGCCGCTGGCCTGGGGGAATGGTCCAACCAAATCCATTCCCCAGATTGCGAAGGGCCAGGGGGCCGTGATGCTCTGGAGCTGTTTGGCCGGCTGTAGCTGGAGGGGGGCAAACAGCTGGCACTTATGACATCTTCTTGCGAACTCCGCGGCGTCCCGGCCCAGGGTGGGCCAGAAATACCCCTGCCGGACTATCCTCCCCTCCAAGGTCCGACTCCCGGAATGACTCCCGCACTCCCCGGAGTGGATCTCTTCCAAGATCCTCTGCGCCTCGCCCTCGGACACGCAGCGAGCCAGCATCCCGGAGAGGGTCTTTCTGTATAGCTGCCCGTCTTTAAGGAGGTAGTAGGCGGACTTGTGCCTCAGCTTCTTCCTATCTACTCCCTCCGGATACTCTCCCGTGGAGAGGAAAACTACTACTGGGTCCATCTACGAAGGCTGCTGATCGATCTCCATGAGCTCCCCCTCTTCGATGGAGGGGCGGAACAGGTCGGTGATGGTGCCCCCCATCCGGGGGCCATGCTTCGCCAGTTGGTCGGCCTGTTCATTCTCTCCCCTTGGCACGTGTCGGATGGAGAAGGTCTGGAAGGTCCCTATGACCCCCTTTACTTTGGCCAAGTATAACTTCAGAGCGGGCTCCCTTGCTTCGAACTCCCCGTTGATCTGGGAAGCTACCACCATGGAGTCGGTTAGGACCTCCACATCCAGCACCCCCAACTCCCTGGCCAGGCATAGTCCCGCTATCACTGCTTCGTACTCGGCCTGATTGTTGGTAATGGGAAAATGCACCACCACCGTCTGCTCAATCTGAGTCCCCTAAGGGCTTTCCAGAACCACCCCCACTCCGAGAGAATGCCTTCCTGAGGCTCCATCCACCCTCACCTTCCAAGGAGTCGGGCGGGTGAGCTCCTCCTCCGCTACTTCTACCACGTAGTCGGCCAGAAAGTCGGCCATCGCCTGAGCTTTGATCGAGAGCCGCGGAACGAAGGAGACATCGAACTCGCTTAGCTCCACCGCCCACTTGGCCAGCCGGCCTGAATGCTCCACCCCCTCGAAGATGTTGCGGAGAGGATGGTCGGTCACCACTCGGATCGAGTGTGCCTGGAAGTAAGGTCGTAGCCTCCGAGCCGAGATGATTAGTGCGAACACGAGCTTCTCCAAGATTGGATATCAGAGCTCGGCCTTCCTCAGGACCCGGCTGATATAATAAATAGGGAGCTGCCTCTTCCCTTCTTCTCGCACCAAGACGGAGCTCAAGGCCTCTGCCCTGACCCCAAGATATAAGAACAAATCCTCACCCTCCTTCGGCCCCTGGAGCAGTGGGGCCTGCGTTAGCTGCGCCTTGAGGGCCTGGAATGCCTCCTCGCATTCCTTAGTCCATTCGAACCTCTGGCCTCCTCTCAGCGTCTTGAATAAGGGGGAGCACTTCTCCCCTGCCCGAGAAAGGAAGCGGCTCAGTCCTGCTAGCTTCCCTGTCAACCGTTGGACCTCCTTCGCATTCCGCGGGGACCCCAACTCCAGGATAGCCTTGACCTTGTCCGGATTCGGCTCGACCCCGCAGGGGTGAGGAGGTGCCCCAAGAACTTCCCTCGGCTAGCCCCAAAAACGCACTTAAGGGGATTCAGCCGCATCTTGTATCTGCGCAGGGTGGCGAACGTCTCCTCCAGGTCCCGGAGGTGGGAGTCCACGTCTCGGCTCTTGATCATGAGGTCGTCCACGTACACCTCCAAGTTCATTCCCTTCTGCTCCTTAAAGACCCTATCCATCATCTTTTGGTAGGTGGCCCCAGCGTTCTTCAACCCGAACGACATCATCTTGTAGCAGTAGCAACCGTCCCCTGTGATGAATGAGACATCCTTGATGTCCGGGGGGTGCATCCTGATCTGATGGTAACCTGAAAAGGCATCTAAAAAACTCATTACAGAAAAGGCGACGGCTGAATCAACCAGCGCGTCGATCCGAGGCAAAGGGTAACAGTCCTTAGGACAAGCTTTATTAAGAAGAGAGAAATCGATACACAACCGCCAGTGGCCGTCTCCTTTTTTAACCATCACAACGTTTGAGACCCAGCCGGGGTACTGAATTTCGGACACGAAGCCAGCTTTGAGAAGCTTCGCCACCTCCTCCCTGATGGGTTCCGCCAGCTTGTCCGCCGTGGACCTCTTCTTCTGCTGGACGGGGCGTGTTCCCGGGTCCAGGTTGAGGCGGTGGCAAGCCACATCCGCGTCAACCCCTGGCATCTCCGCGGCGCTCCAGGCGAAGATGTCCACGTTCTTCTGGATGCACTCCAGCATCCTGCCCTGGTCCTCCGGGGTCAGCCCCCCGCTAACGCGGATCTTCTCCACCCTGCCTCCACGGGTGAGCACTTCCAGCTCCACCACCTCCTCTGCGGCCTCCAGCCTGGACTGCTCCCCCCATCCTTCGGCGCCCCCTTCCTCCAGAACGGGGACCTCTACCCCCATCTCCCCTCTCATGGCCCTCACTTCGACCACTTCCTCCAAATCCCCTCCTTCCGCCTTCTCTGCGTAGCCCTTCACCCCCAGCTCCACCTCTCCGGCTTCCTGCTCGTCCTCCTCCATCCTCCGCCCCATCTCCTCGGCTCCTTCCTGCCAAGAGATGGTGTTCACCGCGGTGACGTAGCATTCCCGTGCCACCTTCGGGTCCCCCCTAACCCTGACCTGCACCCCCTCAGCGTTGAACTTCAAGCACTGATGGAAAGATGAGGGGACGCAGCGGAAGGCGCTGATCAGGGGCCTCCCGAAGATTGCACTGTAGCTGCTGGGGGCGTCCACAATGACGAACTTGCAGTTTCGGGACTGCCCCCCCAGGGTGACATGGAGGCCGACTCCTCCCTCTACCTCCTTCCTTTCTCCCGAGAACCCGAACAGGGGCCCGTCCGAGGCCAGCACCCTCTTAGCCTCCACCTGCATCGCGTCAAACGCCTTTTTGAAGACGACGTTCACGGAGCTCCCATTGTCCACGAGGATCCGAGAGACAGTGAAGTTCTCGATGGCGGCCTTGATGACCAGCGCATCACAGAACGGATCCTCGTGGTCCGGCATATCACTTCTGGAGAAGGTGATCCTTTCCTCTGGCGGCAGGGTTTGGGACGTAGAGGCGACGCTCCGCCGGTACATGGTATGGAGACTTGCCTTGCGGGAAGCCTCGATCCCCACTCCCCCGTGGATCACTCCGATCCCTCCTCGGGTCCCCACATCCACCCGGTCTTCACAGCGATCCTCCTCCGCCCGAGGCAGGACCTCCTCGATCCTCACTTCCTGCCGCGCCTCCTCCTGCTGCTGCTGCCGCCCCCTGTTCCCCCTCATCTCCAAGAACTCCGGGCACGTGGCTGTTGCGTGCCCCTCTTCCTGATGGAAGTCGCAGTAGGGCAGCTCCACCCTGAACTCTCTTCTCATCCTTCTCATGATCCCCCTTCTTGCTCCCAGAGCTATGGCCATGGCCTCCTCCTGATCGGGGAGCCGAGGCCTCTGACCCTGCCTCCAGTCTGGGGGGTGGAACTGGTCCTGCCTTCCCTGATAGTGACCCCTTTCGAAGTACCCCCTCTGTGGCCCCTGCCCCTGCCACTCTGGTCTCTAGCCCAGCCTACGGTCGGGCTCCTGACGCCCCCACCCTGGCTGCTGTCCTTGGAGCTGCCTCTGCTCCCTCTGCCTGGGCTCCCCCCTTCTTTCTTCCTGTCCTCTTCCTCCCTTCGACTCCTTTTCCTCCTTAGTCGCCCACCTGGCCAACTTCCTTGCAAATTCCGGGTTCGACACCTCCCCGTCGACCTCTCTCGCCGCCCTCTCCATCAGCTCCTCGTAGGAGAGGGGGGAATTCTCTTCAGCTCCATGCGGAAGAAACCCTGTTGCAGGCCCAGGGTGAAGGCCATCATCAGACTGTGGCCCGGCATCTCCTGGACTTGGGTAACCTCCTCCTGGAACCGATCCACATAGCTCCCCAACGTCTCGTTCACTCCTTGCTTAATGTGGAACAAGGACTCAGACTCCTTCTTCCTCTTCTTCGAAGTAGTGAACCTCAACATGAAACCCCGACGCAAGTCTTCGAAGCAATAAATGGAACTAGCCGGCAGCTGGTGGAACCACTCCCTTGCCTTCTCACGGAGGGTGATGGCGAAGAGACGACACTTGAATCCGTCCGACATCTGACGGATGGAGACTACGTCCTCGAACCATTGGACGTGCTGCACCGGGTCTCCCTTCCCGGTGTAGTAGGACATCTCGGGCTCCCTGAACCCTTCTGGCACTGGCGCTGAGGAGACCAGCTCGCTGAATGGACTGCTCCCAACCACCGGGCGAGCCGGCGAGTCCCGCGAGCCCAACTCGCCGAATCGACCTCGGCCTGCCGAGCCGGGGAAGAGCTCGCGCCCCGAGAGCTCGCTCCCCCGGCCTTCCTCAGCCACTTCCTTCCCGGCTCGCCTGCCAGGAGCGTCTTCGCCTAAAGAGGGGGCGGCCGCGATCTGGGCTGCCGGAGTCGAGCACTCGGCCCGCACGCCGAGTGCGATCTTGACGAGGTCTAGCACCTCGTTCCTGAAGTCTTCAAACATTCCCACTGTTGCGAGAGGCAGAGGGGGCGGCGAGTTCTGCCTGTCGGATCCTTGTCCTCCCGTCATTGTGCTCGCCGAAGCTTTTCTGCACTGACCACTCTCCACGCTCACCGCACCAAAATGTTGAAACCGGAATCCGGCTTCTCGTGGAGTTCGACCCTTGGGGAAGGGGTGGTCTCGCGCCTACTTTGCTCCTGCAAGAAAAACAACGAAAGAGACAAGAAAGAACAGACCCAAGGGCTCGGCAGGGAGGTCCCACCACAAACCCGGAAGATCTCTGAGCGCTTCCCCTCCTTAGCCAAGAGCCGAGCTAAGGTACCCTCAGAGAACACTTGAAAATGAGAGTAAGGAGGCACTAAAAGCGTGTCCTCTGAGGTACCCCTTGGGTCTTATTTATAGATTTTCAGAATCTGAACTGCCAATAACCAAAAGGACTGACCTGGAAATACCAAAAAGGCCCCTGGTTGGGTCTGCCAACAGCCAAACTCCGCTGTTTTGGATAGCTATGCGCAGTCCAACCTGGTCTGCCAACAGCCAGGCTCCGCTGTTCTGAATAGCTATTCGCACCCATGGGGAGTCAGTTCGCCTCCGATTCCACCCGCGGGAGGCGGGCGCGACCTGGCTCTGGGCTCGCATATCCTCACTGGGCGAGTGCGAGACGGTATGGGCGATCTGCCTGTCTTCTGCCGGGCGGATCGGCAGCCTGGTCGCGCGTGGGGGGGTTGGCCGGCGGGTCGCCAACCGCGGGTCCCGCTCGCTCGCCGCGGGTCGCCAGCCCGCTCGCCTGAGATGGGCGGGAGCGGGCCGGCCCTTCCGTCGTATAGCCCGTTTTGCCGCCCGGGTGCGGGTCGCGGGGCCAGGTCCGCTCAACCTTCCTGGCGGGACCCGCTCGCCGGACACGGGGTTGTACACTTCCCCTCCTAAGCCAAAGACTGAGCTAATTAGGCACCTTTGGAAGGCTCTCTTGGCCGACCAGAACACCAAGGAGGATCTCAAGATCCACTCCATTTTAACTAGAGGTGCCACCTCGGGTCTACGTAAAACGTCCTTCCTCGGCCCTACAAATAACATAACCTCGCCGAATAGTTCTATTTTATACAGCCCCGATTGGGTCGTCAACAATGTAATATAGGCCTTCTAGGACCGGCAAAGAGTGTCGCGAGCAATCTAAATGACAGGAATATAAATTCCATACTTCGGCACGTAGGCCGACAACATAAGCAAAATAGGCCTTCTATGGCCGGTACAAACTCGGGCTTAAGCCCGCTACTCCCCGCTTGGTACTGCAACTCATATACGCCAACGTCTCGACAAGCGACTGTCAGCTGAACAACCGTCGTCTAACTTAAGCTGGCCAAATATATTGCGCACACCCCTTTTTCTGGGGGTTGCGGCGCGCATTTCCTGCAAATGGATAATATATAACTTCCTCGGAGTCTCCTCCGGGAACCCCAGAACATCACCAATCCGACTCACACGTCCGGATGGGCTTCACACAGCATGCCTAAATCCGTACTCACGCTTCCAGATACTAAGTGCAATTAATTGCGGGGATGTACACATCGACCTGTTGGAGAGCCCGCTTCCCCCCACTCGTTAGTGGAGAGGGGATTCCATGCAAATATGAAAAATAAGGGCTTCATCTGCCCAAGAAGAAATTTCGTTACCTTTGACGCGTGTTTGGCGGTGGTGCCGGTAGAGGAGCTCTACGCCGTTCTTACTGAAGGCAGTGCCAAGAGAGGAGCTCCTAGGCTCCTAGCCAACCTTGCTCCAGGCGGCTGCGGTGGTGACGGAGAGCTAGGGCTCGGCTAGCCTTGCTCCCGGAGGATCTTGCTCTATGCGGCGCTGGTGGCCGATCTCGCTAACATACAAAACCATCTAAAGATTTGATTTATAGAAATATAAAGAGTTGGCACAAATGTGTATACAAAACCAAGCACGAAATCTGAACCTAATCAAGTTATAAATCTTCTGAAGGTTATCTGAGTCTGGGCATATTCTTAGAGCTGACAAGATCCATGGATATGAATTTACTTATTTTGTAAAGGGAGTACCCATAAATCAACATACCTGGATGTGATCAGATGAGATTAACAGTGAGGCAAACCTTAAACCCAAAAGTTCACAGCAATACTCTTTGTCCCAAGAGAACTCTCAGCTTCACTACTTTAATAGGCAAGCCAGTTGCCATTCTTCTCCTAGTGCAGAGAGCCTCTCATGTTTGTTCTCCCAAAATAGATATAGGAGAAATAGAGAGCAGCATGATTGTTCAGAACTGGTCTATGCAAGTTTCCTCTTTGCCTTTGCTGGCCGACAATAGAGATCCAAGAAGGAAAAATAAATAAATAAATAAAAGATCTGTAGCCCTTTCCACTGATTCAATGGTGTTCGACCAACAACAACAGGTTGGTCTCGCTCCGAATCTACAAGAAAGCTCATATCCGGCCATCTCTTCGAAACCAAAACCTGAAATAGAAGGGAGAGTGAACCGTTCGAGGAAGAAGATCCTGAGCAGTTGGTCGGCGTCGGTAGCGCTGAAAAATGCGGCTCCTCTCCTCTTTTCTTTCCTGCCCCCTCCAGAAAACCGATCCAGCCCGCCTTTTCCCTCTAGGGTTTCCCTCCTCATGTATAATAAATATGTATCGATCTTATACCATTAAGTATAATAAATATAAAGCCTTTACATATAAGTTCTCCACAAGCACGTACGAGTGCTCGCACATCCTCGAACAGGGTCGCACCAAATCGCCGCCCATATCACGCCTCTGGCCCGCTAATTGGGGAGGGTCCCACTTGGTCGGATATGGGGTTGTACATTACTGTTGTCATCATGTTGAAAAATCTGAGGAAATATATCCAATGGAGTGAGTTGTGCAGAGAAGTACTTTGCCTAGTATATCGGCTAGGAGCTTGCTTTCAGCATTCATATGTGGTCGACATATGGAAGTTGTGGATTCAGAGAGACCATAGAAGGATAAGGCCCTAGAGTAATCGGGTTCTTCCAAGTCGTCTTCCTCATCAATTGCGGGCAACTTTAGAAACTCTGTTAAGGAAGAAGCAGTGATCTTGATCTTCATATTCCTGACAGTGCTTCTCAATACCTTGGCACTTCTCTTAATCTTGGGATTTGTGAAGAACTCTTCGATGTCTGGAATAAAAACTTCGCATGGTTGCTCAAGAACAAAAGTGAGACCGGCGGTTTCAAGGAGGATAATGACATTTCTGAAGTCATCAGAAAGGTCGGCGATTCCAGTGCGAACGAATTCACTGTCGAACCCTATCTTAGCAGTAGGAGCCATGGATTATAGAGGTTGAGAGATTTCTGACTTGTCGAAGTAGAACGAAAGCTTTTTCGGCAAGAACGACGAAGCCAGAGGAGATGAATCGTCGTTCTTCGAAAGAGCCCTAGTCTTCAAATTTTGGAAATGGGATATTTCTATGGACAACCCTAATTATATACATAATTAAAAATTTTGAGAGATAAGAACAGGTGTACCTGGATGGCAGTTCAAATTCTTAGAAATTTCGGCAAACAGTTTTGGCATTTTTCGAAAAGTTGACATTATTTTTCGAATGGTATTGTATTTTTCGAAAACAATTCGAAGTGTTTTTTTCGAAAAGTCTGAGAATGGTTTTCAAAAAATCCTAAAAGTTTTTCGAATAATCCTCAAGTCTTTTCAAAAAATTCATAAGTCTTTTCGAAAAATTCAAGTCTTTTTGAAAAGTTCAAGTTATTTTCGAGAAATCCAAGATTGTTTTCGAGAAATCCAAGTCTGAGCCTGGTTTTTTCTGAAATTTTGCAGAGTAAGATTTTTCCGTAGTATTTTTTGAGGAGCTGATGTTGAATCCTTTCTTGACTTGAACTATGAACTTTTCAGGTCTCCATGTTGAGCATACCAAGTTTTGACTTGAAGAGCGAGAACTTGTTCTCGTCCAGTGGCTTCGTGAAAATATCTGCAA
This sequence comes from Platanthera guangdongensis, assembly GCA_039583875.1. NCBI lineage: Eukaryota > Viridiplantae > Streptophyta > Magnoliopsida > Asparagales > Orchidaceae > Platanthera > Platanthera guangdongensis. The sequence goes on from CM077158.1 coordinate 57,616,966, forward strand.
CTTGTCTATCTGTAGGAACATACTGGAGGTTGATTTCCACATTCTCCACATGATCTCGAATGAAATGATAGCGCAGTTCGATATGCTTCGTCCGATTGTGAGAAACTGGATTGTTGGCAATTGCTATAACGCTGGAGGAGTCACAAAACATAGGGATGTCCCTGAACTTCAAGTTGTAGTCTTCAAACTGATTCTTTATCCAGAGAAGTTGTGCACAACAACTGCCTGCAAAAATTTATTCTGACTCGACTATTGACATTGTGAGACAATTCTGTTTCTTGCTACTCCAAAAAATGAGTCTTCTTCCAAGGAATTGGCATGTCCCGGACGTGCTCTTTTTGTTGTCTTTGCTACCTGCAAAGTCTGCATCTGAAAATCCAATTATTTCTCTATCATTATTTCTTGGGTACCATAAGCCAAGATTGGGTGTTCCTTTAAGGTATCTCAAAATCCGCTTAGAAGCAAAGTAGTGAGATTCTTTAGTGTTCACCTGATATCTAGCACACACACATGTTGAAAACATTATGTCAGGCCTGCTAGCAGTAAGATAGAGCAAGAATCCAATTATGCTTTTGTACTTGGTTTCATCGAAAGGTTTCCCTTTCTAATCCTTGTCCAGAGACATAGCTGAACCTATTGGAGTCTTCATAGAGGTTGCATTCTCCATTCCGAGTTTCTTAATCAACTCCTTAGTGAACTTCTTCTGAGAGATGAAAATTCCATCTTCAGATTATTTCACATGAAGTCCCAAGAAATACTTTAGCTCACCTATACTGCTCATTTCAAACTTCCCTTGCATACGTTTGAAAAACTTCTTGCAGAGGTTGTCATTAGTAGAGCAAAAAATAATATCGTCGACATAGATTTGCACTAGCAAAATCTTGCCTTTTTCTTCCCTAAGAAATAATGACTTATCTATCTTTCCCCTTGTGAACTTGTTCTCAAGAAAAAAGTTAGATAGCGTTTCACACCAAGCTCGTGGAGCTTGTTTTAAACCATATAGAGCTTTAAATAATAAGTAAACATAGTCAGTATGGTTATGATCAACAAAACCTGGGGGTTGTTCCACATATACTTCTTCCTTTATATTACCGTTGAGAAAAGCAGACTTCACGTCCATTTGATAGACAATGAAGCCCATAAGTGTAGCATATGCGAGGAACAACCTAATGGATTCGAGTCTGGCCACGGGAGCATAGGTATGATCAAAGTCAATCCCTTCTTCCTGTCTGTATCCTTTAGCTATGAGTCTGGCTTTATTTTTGATGATGGTTTCATCTTCATCCATCTTGTTCCAGTAGACCCACTTCATTCCAATTACATTCTTGCCTTTGGGTCTTGGTACAACCTTCCAGACTTGGTAGCATTTGAACTGATTTAGTTCTTCTTCCATTGCAACTCTCCACGATGATTCTTGGTTTGCTTCTTCGAATATCTTTGGTTCAACCTGCGAGAGGAAACTTAAATGCAAATTTTCATTAGTAGTACCTCTTTGAGTTCTTACACCAGCATGGGGATCTCCTATGATTTGATCAACCGGGTGATCCCTCAAGTGTCTGAGCTCTAGAGTTCTTGAATCGGGAGCTTCCACTGTTTCTGAAGTTACTTCTTCCACTTGGATAACTTCATCATCTTGGTGATCGTCTTCTCCAATTGGGACTAGAGGAGTGATCTTGATGAACATTGGAGCACGTTCTTTAACTGTCATATCCAAGCTTAATTCATTCAGCTTTGAACCTGCATTTTCAACAAAAATACTGGAAGAGCTGCTATGTAGCATGCTCGTCTCATCAAATACAACATTAATCGACTCTTCTACCACCAGAGTTTTCTTATTAAAGATTCTATAAGCTTTACTAGGGCTACTATAACCTAAGAAAATACCTTCAAAATATTTTTCTCCAAACTTGGTACGATGATATTTCCCATTATTAAGTACATAACATTTGCAGCTAAAGATCCTGAATTAGGTCACAGTCGGTTTCCTGCCTTTCAATAGCTCATAGGGACTCTTACGATGATTCTTGTTGATCAATGCTCTATTTTGCACGTGACAAGCCGTATTGACGGCCTCAGCCCAGAAGTACTCTGGTAGAGAGGAATCAGTCAGCACTGTAGTACATGCTTCAATAAGTGTTCTGTTCCTTCTCTCTGCAACTCCATTTTATTGTGGAGTACGTGGGGGAGTAAAACTCATGAAAGATTCCTAGACTTCCACAGAATTCTATTATGCCACCAGATTTGAATTTTGTTCCGTGGTCACTTCTGATTCTGAGCACTGAGCAGTTTAATTTGTTCTGGATTTTCTTGACAAAGTTTATGAACACATCAAGGGTATCTGACTTTCATTTCAGAAAGAACACCCAAGAAAAACGTGAGTGATCATAAATAATTACCAACGTATATGACTTACCTCCTAAGCTACGAACTTGCATTGGTCCGAATAAGTCCATGTGCAGTAAATACAAACACTTCGAGGAATCCTTATCAGTAATATCCTTAAAGGTAGCCCTTGTATGTTTGCCCATCTGACATGCGTGACATGGACTCTCTTTAATGTACTTAATAGTAGGTGCGTCACGTACTAAGTCTTGAGAAAATAGAATATTAATGGTTTTGAAATTTATATGTGCAAGTCTCTTTTGCCATTGATCATAAAGAGATGCACTATCTTTTGCAACAAAACATACTGGGGTAGAAGTGTCTAAACATAGAAAATTAAGACAAAATATATTTCTACTCCTTGTGTCTGTTAATATTGTCTCTATAGTAGAGGCCGACTTTATCAGGCACTGATCCTTAGAAAAGGTAACAATAAATCCTTTATCACATAATTGACTTATGCTGATGATATTATGTTCTAATCCTTTCACATAAGCCACATCAGTGAATGAAACTATACAATTAGAAATTATACCGTAGGCTTTTATGATTCCCCGATCAGAGCCACCAAAGATAACCTTTGGACCGTCTTTAACTGGAGTATAATTCTGAAGTATGCTTCTTGTCCCGGTCATATGCCGAGAGCATTCACTGTCCAAATACCAGATAAGTGTTTTGCTAGCCTTTGGACATACCTGCAAAAATAAATCAGTTGACCTTAGGAACCCAAACATATTTGGGTCCTTGGTTCCTGGTTAGCATACTCCCCCAAGGAACATTATCCTTGTGAGTGGTCTGCCTCATATGGTTAATTTGAGGAGTTTCAAAATTTCTGGGATTAAACTAACAATCCACAATAAAGTGACCAACTTTGCCGCAACACCAGCAGTCAAACCTATTGTATCTTCTCCAAGTCTCCTGCTTGATCTTTTGAACATGTGATCTAACAGGAGCGGTAGAATTAGAGGTAGAAGCCTTATGATGATGGTGCTTACAAGGCTTGTGCACCTCCTTTTCCTTATGTACAACATGCTTGGCTTTAGGTTCCTTCTTGTTGTTACAGCCATGAATATATATACCATAACTCCTCATTTGGATTTCTTTGTAAGGTGCCTTAAACACACTTTCACCATAGTTCCGAGGACGGGTACATCCTTAGTACCGTGACTTAGGCTCTACATAAGTAGGCCTGGTAAAATGAATGTAGGATGACTCAAAATCAAACACATTAGTTGGGAAGATTACCTTCTTAAACGTAGCTTAATATAGAGGTGCCTTCCCTTTCTCTTTGGCTAAGGCTTTCTTAGCAGCCTTATTCCTCCTAGAAGATTTACTAGGAGTAGCCTCATGGCCTAAGCCAGCTCCTTTAGCCTGAGCAGAGAATTCAACAACAAATGGAAGGACTGTCTTGGGCTTGGTGAAACTTTCAACAAGTTTCTTTTTAACGACAAGCTATTCTTCCAACTTCTTAATGATTTTCTCTTTCAAGTTGAGGTTCTCGAGAGCTTTGTTGTATTCTTCGACCATAACATCGAATTCCTTTCTAAGCGAGTCCATTCTTGCGACATCCTCCCTTAGAGTGATCTCCTCAGCCTTAAGGAATTTTATTTCCTTGCCCTGAGTTCTAACAACTTTTCTACATCGGTCATAAACCTTGATCAGCTCTTTATACTGATCCGTAAGTTCTGATTCATCATCAGAGGAACAATCATCATGATCATCATCAGGAGCATCAGACTCTAAAAGAATAGTATGAAAATTTACCTCCCATGAAATTAGGGGACAACTTCATCATCAGAGTGATCCATGAGCCCAAAGTAGGCTTCTTCATCCTCACTTGACTTGGATCAGTCAGTGTCACTGAGGGTCTTCTCCTTATTTGCTATGAAGCTCTTCTCCTTCTTCTTGCTGTGGAAGGATTTTTATTCTTCTTTTCTTCCACCCTCATTTTTCTTGTGAAGGCAGTCAACGATCACACGACCTGGTTTATTACACCAATAACACAAAATTCAGCTGAAATATGTTTGTTTTGTCTATATTTTTACCTATTATTTGTGTGTTGTTTCTTTTGATGATCACCATCATGATGTGATCTTTTGTAAGAGGAGTCTTTGCCTCTCATCTGTTTCTTCTTACTGAGAAATTTCTTGAATTATATGGAGAAGAGAAAACTCTTAGTCAGATAACTCTGAGGCCGAGGTGCTTGGTTCTGAGTCTTCTTCTTCACTTTCTTTCTGAGTGGGAGCTGGAGATGCTGCTTTAGCCTTCCTTGAGTTGTCTGCCTTTAGTGTAATAGACTTATCTTTTGATGAAGATATGATGCCCTCTTATTCAGGCTTTCTTGTGTTGATTTGAAGCTCTTAGGACATAAGCTTTCCGAAGAGGTTCTGGGGGTCAGTTTCGGCCAGTCTCCCAAACTGCCTGATGGCACAAATCTTGTTGTCTCATTCCTTGGTTAAGGATCTTAGGAACTTGTCGTTTAGTTCTCTGTTTGTGAAAACTCGGCTGTAGCTCTTCAGGTCGTTGACAATCTTGAAGAATTTCTCAAATGTATAAGCTATTGTGTCCTTAGGGCCTTGCTTGAAGGACTCATACTTCTGGTTCATAAGGGATCTTCTGTCATTCCTTACTTCTTCTGTCCCTTCCATCAGGACGATCAGAGACTGCCATATTTCCTTAGCAGATTGACAGTGAATAAGTTTTTGCAACATTGAGTCAACGACTGCACTTGCGATGATATTTTTAGCTTTCTTGTCAATAGAGACAAGGGAAATCTCATCTTTATCGAGATCCAACAGTTTGTTTGGTACCTTTCTGGTAGGATTAATAGTGGAGGCCGTCATGAGAATATATGAGCCTTCTTCCACTATCATGATGATGCGGGGATCAACAACTTTCATGAAGAATCTTATCCTTTCTTTCCACATGGGAAAGTTAGTCTTGGTGCACACTGGAAGCTTTCTGAAATCCTTAGATCCATCCATGCTTGATTATCTCTACGAGAACTAGAAGTAGATCTGTTGAAGGTGTGAACTTATTGAGAACAGCCTCCCTCTGATACTAATTGAAAGTTTCTAGTTGTCAACCTAAATCACCTAGAGAGGGGTGAATAGGTGAGATCTACGTCTTTTGCGGAATAAAATTTTGAGAGAGTTTAACACAACAAGTAATCAAGGACAAACCAGACGACACAAGGAGTTAAAGTGGTTCCCCAATCTTGGGTGCGTCCATCCTCCACCTCACCAATCTAGCACCATGGCTAGCCTTGGCTACTTCACTATATCTCGGATTAAAACAATCCTACACCTCGGAGCAACGCTCCTATAACTCGGAGTTAACACACTCCTACAAACTCGATCCCCCAAAACGAGATCCATAATTGAAAGAAAAGAAAAATCTTCCTACAAACTCGGAGACAAGGCTCCTACAAGAGTTGAAATTATTTTACAACTAAAATGAAAATTTAACTTCCAGATCTGAAATCTTCAGAGTTCTTCCCTCTTGAAACTTGAAATTCTTGAAGAAGATTTTGAGGAAGAAATCTCTAGAAAACATGATCTGAAACTCGTAGTATCCAACACGATCAAATGATTGAATGCAGAATCTTGAAACAGTGATCTGTCGAATCTTTTCTTCTATTGAATCACCGGATCAAGGAATAAGCGATAGAGAAGATCGTCGATGGCGTGTGCGGCTTTTTCCTGATTTAGAACTTGCGGCGATTCTGATTTCTGAATTTTCTATCTCTGTTAGTTAGGGTTAGTGAATCCATTGAAAAGACTTTATATAGGAAATCTGCTAACGGTCTGAAATCTTTTAAGGAATGATAATCAATCATCTTAAACACGGATTAACATTTGAAAATCCGTTCAATGAATTGAAATCCTGTTCGACGAATGAAAGAAATCTGTTTGACGAATTATGAATTCTCGTTCGACGAATTATGAATTCCTGTTCGATGAATGAAATCCCGTTCGACGAATGAAAGAAATCCGTTCGACGAATTATGAACTCCGTTCGACAAATTATAAACTCCGTTCGACGAATTATGAACTTTGAGTTCTCTGCAACTGCATTCTTCGAAAGTCATCTTGATTTTTTGAAAGAACTTTGATCTTTCGAAAAATGACATACCATTCTCAAGAAAATGATTCACGCAGAATTGTCTGAATTGAGGAACTGGTTTTTCAAAAAATAAACTTTGACTTTAAAAAAAATAACTTTCTTTTTCAAAGAATGAATCTGAATTTTTCAAAAATAATACTTCTTTTCGAAAATGAATTTGGCTTTATTGCGAAATCAACCGGGCATTTCTCGAAAAAGAGAACTTAGAAATTTTTGAAGAGTTTTTCAAAAAGTCTATGTTTTTCGAGAACAGTTCTTCTTTCTCGAAAAATTTAACTGGACCTTTTGAAAAGCTTTCTTTCTTTCTTTTCGAAGAATGGACTTAGCAAAATTTTCTTCTTTGTTCTAGGACCAGCAACACTTCCTTTCTTCCATGCTTTAGTACTTGAAAATGAAGTGCATCCCAATAGAGAGGTTATACATGAGTCAACGCCATGGATCACACAATGAGGGATTACATTGCATGGTCCTGTGTTAAGTGACTCATTGTAAACTGACATTGTTCTACACTTAACAATAAAGACCCGCAAGCATTCAACTAGAGAAAGTCATCGGATACATACTTAATTCAACTTAGTTCAAGGGTGTCTTCACACAAATCTAGGTTATTGTGGATACAATACCCAACAAGACCGCCATTAATAAAATAATAAAATACTAATTAAATTCCCCCCACTAATATGGTGGTTAGTGGGTGGTTACGCATGGATCAAATGGCTGAGGACGCTCCTCCTTGATCAGATGGCGGGAGCGGGCCTCCACGGGTAGTCGACAAACTTGCCGCCAAGTTTGCCGGTGAGGGAGGGCCGCCGACGGCGGCTGGGCAGGAGCGGCCTCTCTCCTTGGTCGCGCGCCAGCGACCGAGGGAGGGGGCGACTAGTGTCACAACCCGCATTTTCTCCGCATATAAATGATATATCAGAGTAAGAGAAAACATGTGTCGTGATGCCACGTCGTGTAGGGGATAACTACAGACGCTCCGACAAAAACTCAAACCTAACACCTTATAAGAAATCCTCAAGTTTGTTATGAAGGAAACTGTAATTTTAAGTTAAGTTTTAATGGTTGTATCCCTCGACTCAGTGGATCAACTAGTCCACAAGTGAAAATATGAATATACGCTGCAGAAAATACTTTGTTTATATGGTTTACCATCCTACATAAGCATAAATATCCAAACAAGACAACTCATGATATGCATACCTCTAGATTTAATATAAGTATAGAAATAGCCTTTACGTGCATTAAAATGTAGTGACTTTGGTTTAAAACAATGCTATGAATGAGATAGTCAAAATGATGCTTTTATACTTTAAAGATAACAAACATGCAATCCTAGCATAAAACATTCCCACAGAGCAAGTAAATCCAACAAGTCATCAAGAAATAAACCTAGTAGCTAATATGTAACTTAACAATATAAAATTTCCGGTGGGCGTCAACATCCTGACACAAACCCACCCAAAAATGAACATGTATGTCACAACCCGCATTTTCTCCGCAAATAAACGACATCAGAGTGAGAGAAAACAAGTGTCGTGATGCCACGCCGTGTAAAGGGATAACTGCAGACGCGCAGGCAAGACTCCAACTCTATATTTTATATGAAATCCATAAGTTTAATATGAAGAAAACTGTAATTTAGGTTAAGTTTGGGTGGTTGTATCCCTCGGCTCAGTGTATCAACTAGTGCACGAGTAAAAATATGAATATGCGCTGCGAAAAATTGTATGCTTATATTTGATTAACATCCTACATGAGCATAAACATCTGACTAGGATAACTCATGATATGCATGACACTAGATTTAGTCTAAGTATAGAAATAAATTTTACGTTCCTTAAAATATAATGACTTTAGTTTTGAAATATGCTATGAATGAAATAGGCAAATGAAATTTTATATTTTTAATAGTAACTAACAAACAATCCTAGTATAAGACCTTCCCAGAGATTAAGTAAAACCAATCATTCACAAAGAATAGATTTAACAGCTAGCTAGCACATAACATTCAACAAGAAAACCACCAGTGGGCGTCAACAACCTGACACGAACCCACTAAAAGTATGTATGTCTGAACTAAAATAAGACAACAACTACTACCTCACAATCGATAAGGTAAGGGCAACCGCAACCACAGCAGAACGCAAGCCACAACCAAACCCTAACCGCTCAACAGACTACTGCTCCAAACATGAGGCATTCCAAAGAAAAGCACACCTCAGCAAGAAAGCACAAGTGGTAAACAATAACATCAGTAGATAGTAATTACAGGGAAACAAGAAGGATTACCAATCCCAACTATAAGAATGGCTGATAAACCTCAGCTGAAAAGTCAAGTTATAACAATTAAAGCAGGAATTTAAATAGTAGAGTAAGAGAAATTGCACCAAGTGCGAAGTGCAGTCATGCTTCGATAAGATCTGCAAGAGTAAGCGTTCAACAAATGACTAAACAATAGGAAATAAAGAGACTAAACAGCTATAAACACGTGAATCATTAGCACTGTCAAAAACCACGGTTCTGAGTTAGTGACTCCATTGTCCAACACGAACTAACAGACCCAAAAACATCTCAAAAAGGCACCGCGGTGGTGGCCACATTGTCCAAAACAAACCAACATTCCATAAGAAGAGACAAAAAACCCACCAAGTGCAATGGTTCATGAAACAACGTCATGTTGGTGGTCCTTTATCCACTGCCAACCTCGCCGTAAAAAAACCTCCAAAACTCCAATAAAACCCCAAACCTAACACCAAAATACTCTCACGTCAAGAAGAGAGAACAACCCAAAGATTTAACCTAAGACCCATACTCGGAGAATTGACAAAATGACAAAAATGTCTTTAGTCCAACTAAATTCGTCGAATATTCCCGACGAAACCGAGGAATACTCGACGAATCAGACTTGTCGATAAAAGGCTACACCCGACGATACTCGACGAACATGACTCGATTCAGCGTATATACTCAACAAAAAATACTTAGCGGCCCAATCACTCAATGCATTCTAAGCCCACTCCATACTGGACGAATTCGTCGAGAATACTCGACGAATTTGCCCTCACTCAACGCCATGACCAACGATACTTGACGAACTCGATGCCAATCATTCGACGAATCATACTCGACGAATTTTCCTTCTCTCAACGCCATGTCCAACGATACTCGACGAATTTGCCTTAAATTATAAACCATACCCGACGAATTTCGACAAATACTCGACAAATTCTAACTTCTACTCGACGAACTATACTCAACAAATTCTGACTTAAACTGTACCACATAATCAATGAATTTTCCTTGGCTAATCTTACCTATATTCAACAAAATCTGGCCGAAAACTTACACTACGACTATGGATCCTACATGGCCACACCCTACACTACTCATACATTCTAAGGAGAAAAGAAAGGAGCGAAAAGAATAGCAAGAAACATAGCGAGGGGAAGATTCACCACTTGCATCAAAGCTCCGAAAATCCGACACTCCGAGCGCTCCGCGACAAGGATCGGTCGCAAGATATCCTAAGCAACGATTGCTGAAACTTTACGTGGGAAAAGGAAGTGAACATCGCATAACCTAACACCCCAAAATCCAAGAAACGGGAAATACTTACCACCCACACGTTGATCTCGGAGAGAGCTTTCTGAATCTACTCTCCAACTACGTTTCCGTCCACCGAAACCCCCACGATCGACAGCTGAAAACTCGTGACAATGCCACCCTTCCTCCTTTCGCGAAACCATCCGTCGGCTCGGGTAGAAGATGATGAATAGGGTTCCGATTTGACGCAAAGGCATATATATATAATATTATTTTAATTACTAAATGAATGTCCAAACAACCCGAAACCCAAACCAACTCGAAATCTTACAAATTTCACACCGTAGCTAAATATCGACGCTACGAATCCAACGACGAAGTCAAAATCGAAATCCGACAAACCAAACTCGGGTAAAAACTCCCCGAAGTCAAAAATAATAAATATCCCAATAAAGCTGCACCGAGTTCCAAAACAAACCTGTCTCGCGAGGGAAATTCTAGAAACTCACAAGAAAATAGCCAACTAGAAACCCCAAATCAAAACCTCGGATACCTAAGAGCAGAAAACCACGCTACGACAACGGTACCCGCCAACTACGCGTCAACGTAACACCCTGACGTCATAATTACGTCATTAAAATAATTAAAATAAACATCAAAAAATCAGGGGTGTTACAACCACTCCCCCTAAAAGAAAGTTTTGTATCGAAACTTTACGCACAAAAGATCCTACTCCAGAAGGAAAATAACCAAGGGTTATCAAAATAGAAAGCTTACCAAAACAAACTAGGAGAACAGATGAGGATGAGCCTCCCTCATAGCCGACTCCAACTCCCAAGTCGCGCTCTTCACATCTTGGTTCCGCCACAAAACTTTGACCATAGGTATTGTCTTCCTTCGCAAAACCCGATCTTGAGTATCCAAAATATGAACAGGCATCTCAATGTAAGAAAGGTTAGGCTACAACAGGGGCACCGAATCAAGAACATGTCGGTCACTAAGTACACATTTCCATAACTAGCTCACATGAAACACATTGTGCACACCAGGAAAATTTGCGCGCAAATCTAGCTTATAAGCTGACACTCCAATGCGTTCAACAATCTTGAAAGGTCCCACATATCTAGGATTCAACTCGTGTTTCTTTCCAAACCTCTTAACACCAGATATCAGGGAAACATTAAGAAAAATCATGCGCCAAAACAAATTCAAAATCAGTCCTTCGCCGATTGACATTCTTCTCATAACACTCCTGAGCTATTCAAAGCTTCTCTTGAATATGCGCCACAGAAGTATTCATCTCTCCAAAGCTTCTGGACCCAAAAACAGTCCTTCACCAACCTCAGCCCAAAACAATGGAGTCATGCAACGTCTCCCGTACAAAGTCTCAAATGGGGCCATCTGCAAACTCTCTTGATAACTATTTGTAACACCCCAAAAAGACGTAGTGGTCATTATGGGCTAACGCGCCACGATATTCTTATCGCAGGCGGTAGCTCAGTGAATTAAAAGACATAGCTCTCAAGTTGGGTACCGCGAAGCTAGCGTGCTGCGATATCCACTCAATGCTTCGACCACTCAATGCTTTTGACCACTCAATGCTTTCGAGCACTCAACACTGTCGAACAATTGTCGAGCGTGCTAACGTCAGGAGGTAGAAGTTACCGCGCCGCGCTAATCGCTCAACGAACATCGAACGGTTTACCGCCAAGCGCTAAAGTATTATCGCGGGGCGCTAGCTCTGATAGCGGTACCGACTGGTCAAAGCGGTTGCCGCCTATGTTACCACGTAGTGGTAGTAGTTACCGTGCGGCTGTATCTTTTGTATAAGGATGGACTTGAGATTTTATTCTCATCTTCTCATATCCTTTCTTTGTTGGGAAGGAAGAGGAGGAACATCCAGGAGCTTGTGTGAAGGTTGATTCAAGGTTTGCTTGTGATTGGAATCGCGAGTCGAAGCTAGATCTGTGGAGAGGAAGTTGTGGCAATCAATTCCATCCGGATCATAGATCACGATCATGGCTCCGAAGAGATCTTCAAGGGTAACGATCTTTCTTCCTTGGACATGTGAAGTCCTTATTTGGCATATGCATGGATTTCCCCCACCAAAAGGTAGAATATTGAGGGATTTCCGTTGGGTTGATTCTTGATATCCCCAAGAGGTCTTACATATATATCCAAAAATGTGTAGTACGGAATAGGCATACTGTGTGAAACCCATCTGGATAGGTTGGTCTTGAAAGAATTGGTTCCTAAACACCTAGAGGGGAGGGGGTGAATATGTGCAATTCCTTTTTCTTCTAAGGCAAAACTTTTAATTCGGTTAATTAACAAAAACAGATAGTTCTACAGCTATCACAGCACAGAAATAATAATACCACACACAATCACAGATTACACACTGATTTATAGTGGTTCCCCAAGGTCTGGGTACATCCACTTCCCCCTTCTCCTATCTAGCAGTCTGCTAGATTCGGCCTAACTTCTTTCCTTCTTCTCAGATCCTCAGATCTTACAGCTCAGAACCCAAACAAGGCTCCTACAACTCAGAGTGAGTCCACACTCCTACAGCTTAGGCAATCTGCCCTATCTCAGCTTTCAACAAGGCCTACAACTCAGAGATGACAATCTCCTAGAACTCAGGCTCTCATCCCTACCTCAGCCTTCAACAAGGCCTACCACTCAGAGAACTTTATCTCCTATAACTCAGCCTTTATAAATCAGGCTTACAACTCAGATCTTAAAAAGTTCCTACAGAAAATAGATGTTAATTATAAATCTACCACCACCCTGGTTGAGAGAGAAAGGATGGACGGTTTCTTGATCAGTTCTTGAATGAATCTGATGATAGAGATCAACCTGTCTTAGCTTTCTTCAAAGCTTCTTGAATCTAAACATAGTAGGGTTGATCTCCTTTGAAGTCGATCTTCAATCAGCTTCTTTCTTGAAATTCAGAAATCAATCTGAATCCTTCTTGGCAGACTGGTTCAGAATCTGCACTTAGGAGACTTGTTGATGTAAGTACATTTCTTCACTTGAATAGATGGAGCTCTCTCTCTCTCCAAATTCTTCTGAAGATTCTTCTGAATTATTCTTTGAATTCTCTTGACAAACTCTAAGTAGATCACAACTTGAGAATGTCTTCTTAGATCTTCTGTTGAAAATCTTCTTCTGTTTTTCGTGTTTATCTCCTGTGTATGTATCTCTATATATGTATCATTACTTGTTCTGTTGATAGAGAATGCCTTTATATAGACTTCCTCCATGGTAACCGGCTGATCCGGTTTCTAACGAACTTCTGACAGCTCTGACAGCTTCAGTAGACTGGTTGGTTATGACAGCTGTCAAGTATTCCAGTCACTTCTTGAAACTCTATCTCTGTCAGCAAAGTGTCGAGACTGGACTTCATCATGTGTCGACACAAGTAGACTAAGTGTCGATACAAGCCTTGGTGGTGTCGACACAGCTTCCTTGGTGTTGACACTGCTTCTCGACATAGCTTCTGTAGAATGTGTCGACACTAGTTCTGTCTGTCGACACTGTCACTTCTTTTCTTCACAAAAATTAACTTTATTGAAACTCTGCTATGTGTCAACACAAGTCCTGTGTGTCGACACAGTTGATGTTGACAAAGTCTTCTGTGTGTCAACACTACCTCTATGTGTCGACACAGTTGATGTCGACTAAGCTTTTCTGTGTGTCGACTTTGCCTCTGTGTGTCGACACAGTTTCTTCTGGTGTCGACACAGCCTTTCCAAGTGTCGACACAATTGACTCTAGGTGTCTACACAGCTTTTCTCCAGTGTCGACACAAGCCTTCATAAGTGTCGACACAACTTCTTCTAGTGTTGACTCATGGACTTAGAAACTTTTCCTGTATTCCTGCATTTTCTTAACCTACACATATAAACTAAAAAACAACATCAAATACACCTTGATGCATATCATTTAGTAAGGTGAGGCTTCTTCAAATCTGGTACACATTTTCCAATGTACCCAACATGTCTGTATTGGTGATGTTTTATTTTGCGCACTAGAGAATACTCAGCGTATAAACGAGTATTTTGTGGAGTCGGTGGGTTGTGCCTGTGAAATAGAGTAGCAGGAAGTACTGGAGTGGAATTACAAGAAAATACCCACAAAGTGCATGTGCTGTATGCTATAAAAATGCAGTGTTTCTAGCACTGCAGATGGCTGCAGGGATTTCTGGATGGTTGGTCCAGTTATGGTTAGGGTTGGGTATAGAAAGAGGTTTCTGTCGCTAACGTTGGGCGATAGTGACTGTCGCTGGCGATAGCTCCTAGCTAACCTGCGATTGTGAAGGCAGTCCTTGGTGCACAGTGTGGCTATTGTGAGCTATGAGCTCTTAAAAGGCTTCGTGCCCAATGGATAAGGGACAAGCCGACCCGCATCAGTTTTGGCAATTTGAGCAATGAGTAGGGCTGACCTGTCTCCGCGTTATGGTTGTCAAATTGAGTTGCCCCGGTTATTGGGCATTCGTTGTAACACATAATGAGAGTCTTAGGCCCGCGTGCCATTAAGACTAAAGTCTCCGGCTGTAGGCTGTGGAGTGCAATGCTCAAGGTTGTTGTTTGAAATGGTGGTGGGGCCTGACACTTCAGCACACCGAATATGTGCCCTGAGTGCATGGAATGTTTGGCCGCCGAGGTATTCGTTTGTGACATGTTGAACTGTGCGTGAGTGCATGTTCTTGTGATATATCTGCTGTGAAAATGCTATGCTTGCATGGAAGGAATACCACTGCCCCGGGTAAGGGGTAGGGTCGTTATAAATTGGTCAGCTGAATGCTGACAGTTGCTTTGTTTACCACCATTGTGGTGGTTTGTTCCTATACAGGTGCAGGAGAGCCGAGCGGAAAATAGTGGGCTGAATCCCTTGCTGTTGCTGCTACTGCTATGCTGGCCCTCGACGACCAAAGAATGAAATGTTTTGTGATTTTCATGTGTGGTCGGCCTGCGTGCCGATGTATGTAATCCACACGTATGAAGAAAAATTGTAAGGCCTTAAGGCCAAACATTTTGTGTATGTTATAAACATTCCTTGGAGATATATAAATGTGGTTATTTATATATAGTGGACATTCATGATAGCTGGTTTCAAATTTAAACCCTAATGCTTCCGCTAGAATGCTCTGAGTTAGGATGCATATACTGGCATTGATATTCATAAGTAATGTCCCCGACTGTCTGTAGAATATGGCGTGGGGCCCCGGCTGAACCTTCTGTTATATTTCATGTGACGGACATAGGTGTTATAATTTTGTATCAGCTTGTCTTGGTTTTCCTCCTTCGAATTCGTGGTTGAATTCTTTTGGGGGTGGCGAGTACGTGTACGCGCGACCTGTTATAACATAAATGAACTCAAGAATGCCCACTAAGGAATGTACATACACTTGTTTGAGAAACCTGCGCATTCCTATATTGTTGTTTTTGCTTTTGCCAAGTTGCTAAAGTGCATCTTTTACACGTATAGGTGACGCAAAGTGGTGCGGGGCAGTCTGAGCCCCAAGATTCTGATAAGAGTGCGACACCAGCTGAGGTGCCTACACCTCCTCCTTCTACAAAGACAATACATTTAGTTGATGAGGCACTGTTTGCTATGATTCACGTACAGCCTACTGGGAAGGCGCAACGTGCAATGGTGCCAGAACAGGGTGGTGGGAGGCAAGAGCCTGTTGAGGCTGTTGTTGATCCTCGAGCAGCTGAACGACAGTTGAAGAAATTTATGAGCTTCAATCCTCCTACGTTTACGGGTGTGGAATCTCCAACACAGGCGGAGGATTGGTTGTCACGCGTCAAGCGAATATTGACGGCAATAAGGGCGGAGGAAGAACAGAAAGTCACTTTGGCCACCTTCTTGCTGGAAGGAGAGGCTCGACTATGGTGGGATGAGATAGAGCTACACCACTTGGCAGGCAGACAACTGACGGAAGTCTCAATTGAGGAGTTTTCGAGACTATTTTTTGGCAAAGCATTTGCCATCGGCTCAGCGAATATCTATGGAAAATGATTTCCAACATCTAACTCAGGGGGAAAGTAGTGTTGATACCTACTTGAATGAGTTTATAAGATTGGGATGCTATGCATGAACGATATTTGCTGACGATGAGCATAAAACCAATCGGTTCTACGAAGGGTTGCGGGATGAGCTAAGATTCCTGCTCTCGAGTTCGGTGAACCAGAGGTTTAAATTCTTGGTTGATACGGTTCGTGCATTGGAGAAAGATATGAAGCGGGTTCAGGGAAAAAGGGACTTAGCTGTGACAAAGCCCGAGTTCAAAGCGCCGCACCTGGGAAAAACAAACTACCGAAAGTGATGGGGTAAAAGATCCAAGTCTTCTGGACAAGCTCCTTCTATAGTTGCATCTAGAGCAACTTCGGGGCAAGACCCGCGTACCTGTTATACATGCGGCAAGCTAGGACACTTTGCCCGTGAATGTCAATTTGGTCCTCCAATGGGTGATAAGAAGACAGGAGCAACTTATGTTGAAAAAGGGAAGGCAGTGGTGGAGTCCTCTACAACCCAGGAACAACCCCGAGTATATAATCTTGGCAAACAGGAGGCCATAAAGCAAAGTGACGTGGTCATAGGTATGAGTTAGATACTTTGTTATTGCTTTTGGTATTTCATACCTTGTATGTAGATTGTGTATGATATGTTTGTCGTAGCCTTTGTCCTAATTCGATACTATCCGGCGAGAGCACTGTTTGATACAGGTGCTTCACATTCGTTTCTATCTGTGGACTTCGTGTCACAGATTGGTGTGCCGATTCGTATGGTGGAAGATAGTGTGAAGATTTTATTAGCGAATGAATGTGTGATGCATGCAGATAGGTCTTGCTTTGTGGAGGTACGGATAGGAAGTCGGGATTTTGGATTGGATGCATCTGTGCTGCCGATATCAGAATTTGATGTGATCTTTAGTATAGACTGGCTCTCGGAGCAGCGTGCCTATATAGATTGCAATTCAAAGGAAGTCACATTGGGGCAGAGCACCGAGAGAGAGATGAAATTCGCTGGTATGCGAGGATCGAGCAGGACGTTGATGTCTGCTCTCCAAGTCGTCGAAGCTGTTCGAAAAGGTGCGGAGTTGTTCTTCATGCTTATTGAGGCTGTTGAGCCAAAGGCCAGTGTGCATGATGTTCTGATTATTTCGGAGTATGCTAATGTGTTTCTGAAGGAGCTTTCGGGGTTACCACCACAGTGGGAGATTGATTTATCGATTGAGTTAGTGTCAGGTTCAAAACCCGTGGCCCGCTCGCCATATCGAGTAGCGCCAAAGGAAATGGCGGAACTCAAAGTACCACTATAAGAGTTATTGGAACAGGGATATATACACCCAAGAATGTCACCTTGGAGCTCATCTGTTCTCTTTGTGAAAAATAAGGACGGTAGCTTGCGGTTGTGCATCGACTATCGCGAATTGAATAAGCTGACGGAGAAGAACAAGTATCCAATACCTCGAATTGATGACTTATTTGATCAGCTCGTGGGATCAACCGTCTATTTTAAACTATACTTGAAGTCTGGTTATTACCAGTTGTGGATTCTGGAAGGTGACATTCCCAAGATAGCGTTCGGCACACGGTACGGTCACTACGAGTTCACGGTAATGCCGTTTGGGCTAACAAATGTGCACTCAGTGTTCATGGACTTAATGCACCAAACATTTCGAGAGTACTTGGATTTGTTTGTGATTGTCTTCATTGATGACATCTTGGTGTACTCTCAGTCTGAATAAGATCATGCGAACCATTTACGGATGGTGGTGCACACCTAGAGGAGAAACAAGCTCTACGCCAAGTTCTCAAAGTGTGAGTTTTGGTTGTCGTCAGTGCCTATTCTTGGCCATGTGGTGAGTGGAGAGGGCATTGTGGTGGATCCATCAAATATAAAAGCCATATAGGAGTGGCCAGTGTTGTCTTTTATGGCCTAAGTCAGGAGTTTCCTTGAACTGGCGAGCTACTACATATGTTTCGTAGAAAACTTCTCACATATCGCTTTTCCTCTTACCACACTAACGAGGAAGGATCAGAAGTTCGTTTGGATGTCGGAGTGCGCACGAGCTTTTGAAGAGCTGAAGAGTCGCTTGATGACGATGCCAATCTTGACGTCGCCATGTGGTTCAGACGGCTTTGAAATCTCTAGTGATGCGTCCGGGAGCGGCTTAGGCTGCGTTCTTCTTCAATTCGGAAATGTGATCGCTTATGGCTCACGCCAGTTAAAAGTGCATGAGCGGAACTATCCTGTCCACGATTTGGAGTTGGCGGCGGTGATTTTTGCACTTAAACTGTGGCGTCATTATTTATATGGCATGAAGGTGGATATATTCATGGACCATAAGAGCGTAAAGTATTTATTAGATCAGAAAGATCTTAACATGCAACATCGAAGGTGGATGGAGTTCCTCGGGGACTACAACTTCCAGATTCACTATACTCCTGGGAAGGAAAATGTCGTGGCAGATTCCTTGAGTCGTAGGACTCCGGCAAGGGCAACTTGGTTATAGATGCATGATGAGCCTCTGATCTAGGAGTTGGAAGCGTTCGAGATTTCTTGTGTTGACAAGGATTCCACAGTAAATGTGTGCTTGACCTGGACAGAGGTACAAAATGACCTTGCAAACAGGGTTCGACAAACAACGGAACTTGATGAAAGTTTACAACGCTATGCAGTGGATGAAGTAAATGACCAATTCTCCTGGGATGACGGCCTTTTGCATAAAGATGGTCGTTTGTGCGTCCTGAAGATGGGTAAGTTAAGAGAAGAGTTGACGTATGAAGCTCACTTCACTAAATATTCAATTCACCCAGGGAGCACAAAAATGTATAAAGATATGAAGAAGCTGTTCTGGTGGCCGGACATGAAGAAAGACAGAACACTCTACGTGGCTAAATATCAAACTTGTGCCTTAGTGAAAGTTGAATGCCAAAAGCCTGGAGGTTTCCTGAAGTCGCTACCTATTCCGAAATGGAAGTTTGATGATATTTCGATGGATTTTGTGCATCGTTTACTAAGATCTCAATGCGGTAACGATTCGATTTGGGTGATCATGGACCGGTTAACTAAAGTGACTCACTTCATTCCGAATAAGAGGGACAATTCAGTGGAAGTTTTGGCTAGGCTTTATGTTGAACAAATACTACGATTGCAGAGTGTTCCCCGTAGCATCATAAGTGATCAAGACGGGCGCTTCACTTCGAATGATTGGAGACTAGTCCATCAGTTGTTGGGGACAAAGTTAACATTCAATACGTCCTTTAATCCACCAATGGATGGCCAAACTGAAAGGACCAACAGAACGATGGAATATAGGCTCTGAATCTGCGCCTTAGATTTCGGGAAGAGATGGGAAAATCATCTCTATGTGGTAGAGTTCGCCTACAATAATAACTATCAAGTGAATTTAAATATGGCGCCTTTTGAAGCTTTGTATGGTAGGAAGTGCCGTACACCGTTAGCTTGGGCGGAAATAGGCGAATCTAAGTTGTACAGGCGTAAGGAAGTCGAAGAAGCTAATTCGACAATACATGCTATTCGGGAGAGGCTATTAATAGCCCAAGACCGACAGACAAAGTATTATAACGCCAAGCACCAAAATATAGAGTTTGCGGTTGGCGAATGGGTATATCTAAAAATTAAGACATTTAAAGGCGTATCCAGGATTCGACGTCTGAAAAAGCTGAGTCCAAGGTATCTTGGCCCACTTGAAGTAGTGGAACGAGTTGGAGAAGTTGCCTATCGGCTAGCTCTTTCAGAGGAATTGAGTGGATTGCATGATGTGTTCCACATATCAGTGCTTCAAAAATACGTGAAGGATCCAGCTCAAGTGATTGCGAATGATCACGAACCGGTCGAATCTAGGCTAACAACGAAGGTTAGGCCCATTCAGATCGAGGATAAAGCAGTTAAGCAGCTGCGGAACATGATAGTCGGGATAGTCAAGGTCCGATGGGACAACTGTGGTCGTGAAGAACTGACATGGGAGCGGGAGCAGACCATGCGTGCATGTCACAACCCGCATTTTCTCCGAATTTAGGAAGTATCAGAGTTTGAGAAAACACGCGTCGTGATGCCACGTCGAGCAGGGGATAATTGTCGATGCTCAGGTGAACACCCACTAACTAGACTATGAAAACTCATAAGTTTAATTATTAGAAAAATCAGTTATATTTTATAGGTCGTATCCCTCAGCTCGGTGGATCATCTAGTCCACAGTTTAAAAACTATACTTATACGCGGCGGAAAATACTTTATTTATATTTGACATCCTATGAGAGTGCATAAGTGTTCCCCGAGGTCCACTTATACTATGCAAGACTCTAGATTTATTTTATATTATAAGTAGGAAAACGATTTTTTTACGTTACTTGGAAAGTAGTGTATGAGTTTTATAAACATGCTGATCATGAGATTTACTTATTATAGTATTTTTAGGTTTAAAAATAACTAGCAACCTAGCATAAATCTTCCCAAGAGCAAGTATACTATCTCCAGAAAGGTAGCAGTAAAAGAAACATATCTAGTATCATAAGGTAAAACTACCAGTGGGCGCCAACAACTGACACGAACCCACTGACAAGCATGTATGTCTGTAAGAAAAGCAGAAAAACTACCTCACAATAGCAAGATAAAGATCCCTACAACTCAAGGGATCACCAGCAACACCACAACAAAACTAGCCGCCTACCCGACTACTAATCAGAACCTGAGGCATTCAGAAAAGAAAAGAACACCTCAGCAAGTAAAACAAGAAAATCAGAATTAGAGCGTTAAATCAAAATGGGACAAAGGAGAGTAAGCAAACATGACAGTAAAAGCAAACACTGTCCCAAGTAAGCCAAAGTACACCAAGTACCAGGTAACATCAACAAGCCCTGCCCAAATCCTGCAGGGGCTACAAGGCAAAAGACAAGAAAACTTGCCACAATATGCTGCATTCTACAAGGAAGAAACACCTAACAATCCTAATTTGTGAGTTAATGGCAGTAGTAAACAACATGAACCTGAGATGGTGACCAAAAACAGTCCCCCAAACAAAACAGTTCCAACTAAAAATAAAATTTCACTGTGTCAGCACAAAACAACCACAAACCCAGCCCGTACCTGGGATTAAAAGGGTGGCGGCCACAGCAATACTCAGCCCGTACCTGGGACTAAAAAGTGGCCGCCACGACTCGCACACAAAACATCCCGCTCCTTTAGAGCGTCAAAATACCACTACCTGCCATAACCCACGATTCAGCCCCCAAATAAAGGAAGAACGAAAGGCTGACAAGACATCCCCCTAGGAGGTAATCACTCGGGAAGAAAAGAAACTGAAAATGAATAAATCCCAGCTTACAGGAATAAACAATCACAGTTACAGGAATTGTCCAACGCAGCCCGACGATTTTCTTTGAGCGCGGGACAAATCGTCGAACGCAGGAAAATTGTCGAACGCAGCTCGACGATTTTCGCCGAACACAGGCCACGGGAAATCGTCGAACTCCGTTCGACGATTTTCCTTTAATCGAACACAGGACACGAGAAAAATCGTCGAACGCCGTTCGACGATTTTCCTTTCGTCGAACAAAGGTCACGGGAAAAATCGTTGAACGTCGTTCGACGATTTTCCTTACGTTAAACACTGGCGACGGGAGAATCGTCGAACTCTGTTCGACGATTTTCGTCAGACCCAAAACTAAGGCAAATCGTCGAGCTCAGCTCGACGATATTCGTCGAACCCAGATCGACGATCTTCGTCGAACTGGCTGCATTGAGTGCACAGCAATCCTGTACCTCCAACTTCGTTTCCGACCAATCTTCTTAGGCTAATTCGATCCTATTACTCAGAATGCAAGTATGAAAACCCACTGCTACTAGTTCTAGGGCTGATAGGCTAATTGCTACCCAAACCGAGATTAACAGGGAACAATTTGATAAAAAACAATACTACAGCAACCCGACCGGAAATTTGAGTTTCAGAACTTGAGAAAATGCAAAAAGAAACATAAAGGAGCATTTATGGTATAGGATCCACATGATTTTTACGGAAAATCAGAGCAAAAATAATAATCTTAGGAAACACGAGTGATAGCAAAAAATGACATGAATAGGAGAAGAAAAACTTGGCAAGGGTAGGAGCACCACTTGCCTCAAATTTTAGCGATTTATCTTGCACAACCCTTCCTCTCTCTCTCGGCTCCAGCCGCAACAGCACTTAAACAAGAATTCTAGAGTTTTAATGGCGGAAAAGGGTCAAACTAAAAATTCCGAGACCCCTAGAAACACCACGAAAATTGAATCTCTTATCATAGGAATGAAG
This sequence comes from Platanthera guangdongensis, assembly GCA_039583875.1. NCBI lineage: Eukaryota > Viridiplantae > Streptophyta > Magnoliopsida > Asparagales > Orchidaceae > Platanthera > Platanthera guangdongensis. The sequence continues at coordinate 57,639,347 of CM077158.1, forward strand.
GTCTAGGCGAGAGCACTCCAAATCCGCTTTCGGAATCGAATTTCGTCCACTAACGCTCCCAGAATCGACATCTGAAGGGTAGCAGGGTTGGCGGTTTTTCTTCCTCTTGAACAGGCAGCGGTTTCTCTCACGGAAGGAGATGATGAATAGTCTCGTTTTTTTGTCTTAAGGCTATATATATGCATGGACACGTCTAATCAGCCTTAACTGCCACCTAAAAGCCACTGGGTTCATTTCAAGCTTTATTGATGAATTATTTGCATCCATTATTATTAACACATCAAAACGACGCGAAAACCGAACCACCTCGGAATCCGACGAAATTCACACCATAGCTAATTACCCACGCTACGAACGCAACGACGAAGTCGAAATCAACTTTCGACGAACAAAACTCGGGTTATCAGTATCCGAATCCAAAACACAAGCATCCCCCGAGAGGCCTCACCTGTCACCAAAACAGATCCGGCTTGCTAGGGAATCTTGCCAAAAAGGCTACCAACAACCATACAAGGAACCTAAAGAGCTAAGACCACGCTCTAACAAACGGCACCTGCCAGAAACGCGTCAACGTAATGCCAAACAAGAATTAAATAATCGCAGAAAAATCTGGGGCGTTACAGTCACTCCCCCTAAAAGAAAGTTTCGTCCAGAAACTTTACGTACACAACTTCTACTATAGAAGGAAAGTAACAAAACAAGAGTTACTAGAAAGAAAACATACCAATCAAATCAAGGGAACATATGAGGGTGAGCCTCCCTCATAGCCGACTCTAGCTCCCAAGTCGCGCTTTCCAACTCCTGATTCTTCCAAAGAACTTTCACCATCGGGATAGACATCGTCCGTAGCACCCGATCTTGAGTATCCAAGATGCGGACCGGCACCTCAACATATGAAAGATTAGGCTCCAACTGGGGCACAACATCCAGGACTTGCCAACTGCTTCGCACACACTTCCGTAATTGGCTTACATGAAACACATTATGAACCTCTGGGAAATTTGCTGCCAAATCCAATCTATATGCTGACACGCCAATCCGTTCAACAATCTTAAACGGGCCCACATACCTCGAATCCAATTTCCGGTTCTTACCGAACCTCTTAACACCAACCATCGGGGAAACCTTAAGAAACATAAGGTCCCCTACAGAAAACTCCAAGTCAGACCTACGCCGGTTGACTTTCTTCTCATATCTCTCATGAGCTATACAAAGCTTTTCTCGAATAAGCTTCACCGCGACTTCCATTTCCTCGAGCACATCCGGACCCAGCACAGGCCTCTCACCGACCTCGGTCCAAAACAAGGGAGTTCTGCAGCGCCTCCCATACAAAGCTTCAAACGGAGCCATTTGCAAGCTCTCCTGGTAACTGTTATTGTATGCAAATTCCATAAGCCGCAAACACTCATCCCAAGCTCCACCGTGGTCCAATATGTTGCACCTGATCATATCCTCAACTATCTGGTTCACCCGCTCAGTCTGACCATTGGTCTGTGGGTGGTAAGTTGTAGAATATCTCAAATCTGTACCCAAACCCTCTTGCAGACTCCTCCAGAAGCGAGATGTAAAACGGGAGTCTCGATCCGAAATGATGCTAACTGGCACACCGTGTAATCTGATGACTTCATTCAGATACAGCTCTGCTATCTTTTTCATCGGTTAGTTAATCTTGTACGGCATGAAGTGAGCACACTTCGTCAGTCTGTCCACTATAACCCAAACAGAATCAAATCCCCTTGGAGATCTCGGCAAGCCCGTAATGAAGTCCATAGAAATACTTTCCCACTTCCAAGTAGGGATCTCCAACGGAGTCAACTTGCCACCAGGCCTTCCATGATCGGCCTTCACACGCTTACAAGTGTGGCACTCAGCAACAAATCAGGCTATATCACCCTTCATCCCATACCACCATGCAATCTGCTTCAATTCATGATACATCTTTGTAGATCCTGGATGGTAGGCAACACTGGATCCATGAGCCTCTCTGCAAATCATACCCCTGATGTCTCCAACAGCGGGGATGCAAAACCTGCCGCGGTACTTCAAAGTACCTGCATCATCGATAGAAAAATCCGGCAACTCCCCTCTCTCAGTCCTGAGGTATAAGTGCAGAAGATCCGAATCATCCTTCTGGTGCAACCTGGTAAGTGAAATCCAAGACGGCTCTGCCACTGCCAAACTGCTCTGCATGTCACAGCGTCCCACAAAAATATCCATCAGGAGGAACTCTTCCACTAAACCATCGGCAGTGAGATTAAAGATCTTTCCCGTCTTCCGTCTCAGGGCATCGACCACCACATTGGCCTTGCCCGAATGATACTGTATATCCACATCATAATCGGTCACATACTCTAGCCACCACCGCTGGCGCAGATTTAACTTCTTTTGTGTGAACACGTACTTTAGGCTTTTATGATCTGTGAAGATCTTGCACTGCGCACCATAAAGTAAATGTCTCCACAGCTTCAGGGCAAAGATCACTGCTGCGAACTCAAGATCATGTGTGGGGTAGTTCCTCTCATGAGTCTTCATTTGCCTCGACCCATACGCAATCACCTTCCCTTCTTGCATCAACACACCTCCGAGCCCAACATGCGAGGCATCCACATACACATCATAGTCCATGCCTTCCGTAGGTAATGTCAAAACATGAGCAGTGCACAACCTCCTCTTTAGCTCCAGAAAGGCCTCCTCGCATTTCTCGCTCCAAATGAAGGCCGCATTCTTCTGAGTCAACCTGGTCAAAGGTGCCGCCAGGGTAGAGAAACCCTCCACGAACCTCCTGTAGTAGCCGACCAACCCTAGGAAGCTTCAAATCTCCTTGGGCGTGCCCGACCTACTCCAATCCATCACTGTAGAAATCTTTTCCGGGTCAACCGAGATGTCGTCCTTGTTCACCACATGACCCAGGAAGGAAACCTGGTACAACCATAATTCACATTTACTCAGCTTGGCGAATAACTGATGGTCTCTCAAAGCAGATAGAGCCAATCGCAGATGCTGCTCATGATCCTCAGCACTGCGAGAGTAGATCAACACATCATTAATGAATACCACAACGAATTTGTCCAAAAAATCTTTGGACACCCGGTTCATCATATCCATGAAAGATGATGGTGCATTGGTCAAACCAAACGACATCACTAGAAACTCGAAGTGTCCATGCCTTGATCTAAACGCAGTCCGTGGAATATCTGCCTCACGGATCCTGAACTGATGATAGCTAGAACGAAGATCGATCTTGGAGAACACCGTGCTGCCACGCAACTGATCAAATAAGTCATCAATCCTCGGCAGAGGGTACCTGTTCTTAATGGTGACTTTGTTCAGCTCCCTATAATCAATGCATAGCCTCATCGACCCATCTTTCTTCTTCACAAATAGAACAGGATCTCCCCAAGGCGACGAACTCGGCCTGATAAAACCTTTAACCAACAACTCATCCAACTGGATTCGCAACTCCTCCAACTCACGAGGGGCCATCTGATATGGCGCCTTAGCAATAGGACGTGTACCTGGTTCCAAATCAATCACAAACTCAACATCCCGCTCGGGGGGGGGGGGACTAGGAAGGTCATCAGGAAAAACATCAGAGAAAGCATGAACCACATGAATCTCCTCCAAGCACGACGCACTGACAGCAGTCCCAACCACCGAGACCAAACAATCAAAACAATCAGAATGAAACAGCTTCTGAGCACATACCACAGAAATGATAGGAGAATCCTGGCACGGATCAGCATACACACTTCCAGGCTGACCGTTGTCCTTGATGAAGTCTAAGCGCTTCCCTTTGCACTGAATAACCACATCATACTTAGAGAACCAGTCCATGCCCAGAATAACATCGAAGTCCTCTAGATCAATCATCTTCAAGTCTGCCTTTGCAAGAAAGTCCCCCAACAAAACAGGGCAATCTAGAATGCCCAAATCTGACAATACAGATTCACCAGAAGGGAACTTGACGCTGAAGGTATCACGAACTTGATCTAGAATCAACCGATAACGCTCCACAAAATCTCTAGCCACAAACGAGTGGGTAGCGCTGGAGTCGAACAGAACACGCGTCCAGCGATTCTTCACCTTAAATTTCCCTATAGGAGTACATAAGCAACTAAGGAACTACCACAATAAAATTGTAACCATTCTAGCAAATAAAACTTTCAAGCTAGGAAAACAACTAACCTGAGATGACCTGAGTCAAAGTCTGAGCCTCCTCGGAAGAGATTACGTTCAGCTTTCCTTTGCCCTTGTCCACACTCTGAGGCGGAGGTAAAGCCTGAACTGGAACTGCCTGAAGAATAGGCTGGGCCTGAGGACACCTTGTCTTGATATGGCCCTTCTGTCCACACTGATAACAGACTTTATCCTTGGACCAGCACTGGGCAGCATCATGCCCGGGTCGCTTGCAAACAGAACAGAAAACTTCCTTCCTAGGAGCACCTTGAATAGCATGAACTTACTCCTTCTTCTGAGCTCCCACCTTCTTGAAACACCTCTCAACAGGGTGGCCTGACCGGCCACAAAATCTACACACTACCTTGCTCTTCTTTCCCGAAGCAGCATCGAGTACCTGGGGGTTCTTTTCTTCTGCAGACTTCTTCTTGTCCTTCCTCATTTACTGGCCTCTGTTCTTTGCGGTCTCAAACGCCTCCACTTTCAGAGCAGCCTCTACTACCCCTGCATAAGTATCTGATCCATAAACACTGGCTAACTGCTGAACCTCGTTCCTCAAGCCACCAAGGAACTGCTTGACTCGATCAGCTTCAACACTCACCAACCCAGGGGCAAACCGACTCAACTTACTGAACTCTATCTCGTACTCACTAACCGTGAGTTGCCTCTGCTTCAGGTGAAGGAATTCGTTCATTAGTCGGTCACGCTCGACCGAAGGCAAGAACTTCCTCAACAACATCTCCTTGAATAATCCCCAAGAGCAACCAGCCACCAAGCTCTCCTTTTCCCTAAGCCACCAGCTCTTAGCCAAACCCTTTAGCTGATAGGTGGCTATCATCACTCTCTGATCATCTGCAATACTGGAGTACGAGAACATCTCCTCCATGGAGATCAGCCAATCATCTATGACCATGAAATCTGCCTTCCCATCATATGTAGGAGGGATAAGTCGCTGAAACTGAGAAATAAAGGTCATCTCTGCTGGCACCACCACTGGAGGTCTCAGGGGAGCAGGAGGGGGAGGGGCAGCTGACCCCCCTGTAGGGGCTTGCACCCCCTGAGTCGACCCTGCCACAACTGCCACTAGAGACTAGATCTGGGCCTGCATCTCCACCATCTGCATGGTCAAGGAATCGTTACTTTGTCGCAGGCTCTCGATCACCGCATCACTCTGCGCTCCTGAGGACTCACCCTCTGACAGGGGAGTCGACCTGGTCGAAGGACGTCTCGCCATCCTAAAACCATAAAAACTAAGGTCAAAACCTAGTACAACAGTTGGAACAAACTACCAGTACAGACAATACATACATAAATATGAACTTTTAACTGTTATACTTGCTCTGGGATTTTATTTGTTTATCAAAAGTGATGTTATGCCTAACCTACGATGGTTAACCACCATCAACTAACTCTTGTGCCTAGATCGAGAATGCTTGAATTTATATTCTCTTTCTGATTTAAAACCATGTGTATACATATGTCATCCTGCAAATCTTTAGCTTGGCACGTTATGCTTATGTAATGTTATGCTATGCATGATTGTGCTATGCATTCTAAAAAGGCCCTAATGTATGTTATGCGTGGCGTACACATGAAAATATTATGCATCCCATACTACATAACATTCTCATGCAACGAAAAAGAAATGTGTTAGTCGCATTCATGTGGTGAGGTTATGCATCCCATACTACATAACCCTCACATGTTGCCCCTATGGTGGATCCATATACAGACACATATTATGCATCCCATACTACATAATATGCCCTGTATACTTCATGTTATGCTATGAGTGTAGTGTTCGTGATTTAGACAAGACGTGCTGATGACATATCGGTGTGTGTATGATATGATGCTAAACATCTAATACCTACAAGGAAAGGTTGCCCGACAAATTGTCATGCAACCTCCCTCTGATACCAACCATCACAACCCGCATTTTCTCCGAATTTATGAAGTATCAGAGTTTGAGAAAACACGCGTCGTGATGCCACGTCGAGCAGGGGATAACTGTCGACGCTCAGGCGAACACCCACTAACTAGACTATGAAAACTCATAAGTTTAATTATTAGAAAAATAAGCTATATTTTAGAGGTCGTGTCCCTCGGCTCGGTGGATCATCTAGTCCACGGTTTAAAAACTATACTTATACGCGGCGGGAAATACTTTATTTATATTTGACATCCTATGAGAGTGCATAAGTGTTCCCCGAGGTCCACTTATACTATGCAAGACTCTAGATTTATTTTATATTATAAGTAGGAAAACGATCTTTTTACGTTACTTGGAAAGTAGTGTATGAGTTTTATAAACATGCTGATCATGAGATTTACTTATTATATTATTTTTAGGTTTAAAAATAACTAGCAACCTAGCATAAATCTTCCCAAGAGCAAGTAAACTATCTCCATAAAGGTAGTAGTAAAAGAAACGTATCTAGTATCATAAGGTAAAACTACCAGTGGGCGCCAACAACTGACACGAACCCACTGGCAAGCATGTATGTCTGTAAGAAAAGCAGAAAAACTACCTCACAACAGTAAGAGAAAGATCCCTACAACTCAAGGGATCACCAGCAACACCACAGCAAAACTAGCCGCCTACCCAGCTACTAATCAGAACCTGAGGCATTCAAAAAAGAAAAAAATACCTCAGCAAGTAAAACAAGGAAATCAGAATTAGAGCGTTAAATCAAAATGGGACAAAGGAGAGTAAGTAAACATGACAGTAAAAGCAAACAATGTCCCAAGTAAGCCAAAGTACACCAAGTACCAGGTAACATCAACAAGCCCTGCCCAAATCCTACAGGGGCTACAAGGCAAAAGACAAGAAAACTTACCATAATATGCTGCATTCTACAAGGAAGAAACACCTAACAATCCTAATTTATGAGTTAATGACAGTAGTAAACAACATGGACCTGAGTTGGTGACCAAAAACAGTCCCCCAAACAAAATAGTTCCAACTAAAAATAAAATTTCACTATGTCAGCACAAAACCACCACAAACCCAGCACGTACATGGGATTAAAAGGGTGGCGGCCACAACAATACCCAGCCCGTACCTGGGACTAAAAAGTGGCGGCCACGGCTCGCACACAAAACATCCCGCTCCTTTAGAGCGTCAAAATACCACTACCTGCCATAACCCACGATTCGTCCCTCAAAACAAAGGAAGAACGAAAGGCCGACAAGACATCCCCCCTAGGAGGTAATCACTCAGGAAGAAAAGAAACTGAAAATGAATAAATCCCAGCTTACAGGAATAAACGATCACAGTTACAGGAATCGTCGAACGCAGCTCGACGATTTTCGTCGAGCGCGGGACAATTCGTCGAACGCAGGAAAATCGTCGAACGCAGCTCGATGATTTTTGCCGAACATAGGCCATGGGAAATCGTCAAACTCCGTTCCATGATTTTCCTTTAGTCGAACACAGGACACATGAAAAAATCGTCGAACGCCATTCGACGATTTTCCTTTCGTGGAACAAAGGTCACGAGAAAAATCATCGAACGCCGTTTGACGATTTTCCTAACGTCAAACACTGGCCACGGGAGAATCGTCGAACTCCGTTCGACGATTTTCGTCGGACCCAGAACTATGGGAAATTGTCGAGTTCAGCTCGACGATAATCGTCGAACCCAGATCGACGATCTTCGTCGAACTGGCTGCATTGAGTGCACAGCAATCCTGTACCTCCAACTTCGTTTCCGACCAATCTTCTTAGCCTAATTCGATCCTATTACTCGGAATGCAAGTATGAAAACCCACTGCTACTAGTTCTAGGGCTTATAGGCTAATTGCTACACAAACCAAGATTAACAGGGAATAATTTGATAAAAAACAATACTACAGCAACCCGGCCGAAAATTTGAGTTTCAGAACTTGAGAAAATGTAAAAAGAAACATAGAGGAGCATTTATGGTATAGGATCGACATGATTTTTACGGAAAATCAGAGCAAAATAATAATCTTAGGAAACATGAGTGATAGCAAAAAATGACATGGATAGGAGAAGAAAAATTTGGCAAGGGTAGGAGCAACACTTGCCTCAAATTTCAGCGATTTATCTTGCACAGCCCTTCCTCTCTCTCTCGGCTCCAGCCGCAACAACACCTAAATAGGAATTCTAGAGTTTTAATGGCGGAAAAGGGTCAAACTAAAAATTCCGAGACCCCTAGAAATACCACGAAAATTGAATCTCTTACCGTTGGAATGAAGGTCTAGGCGAGAGCACTCCAAATCCGCTTTCGGAATCGAATTCCGTCCTCTAACACTCCCAGAATCGGCATCTGAAGGGTAGCATGGTTGGCGGTTTTTCTTCCTCTCGAACAGGCAGCAGTTTCTCTCACGGAAGGAGACGATGAATAGTCTCGTTTTTTTGTCTTAAGGCTATATATATGCATGGACACGTCTAATCAGCCTTAACTGCCACCTAAAAGCCACTGGGTTCATTTCAAGCTTTATTGATGAATTATTTGCATCCATTATTATTAACACATCAAAACGACGCGAAAACCGAACCACCTCGGAATCCGACGAAATTCACACCGTAGCTAATTACCCACGCTGCGAACGCAACGGCGAAGTCGAAATCAAATTTCGACAAACAAAACTCGGGTTATCACTACCCGAAGCCAAAACACAAGCATCCACCGAGAGGCCTCACCGGTCACCAAAACAGACCCGGCTTGCTAGGGAATCTTGCCAAAAAGGCTACCAACAACCACACAAGGAACCTAAAGAGCTAAGACCACACTCTAACAAACAGCACCTGCCGGAAATGCGTCAACGTAATGTCAAAAGAGAATTAAATAATCGCAGAAAAATCGGGGGTGTTACAGTGCGGAATATCCCGAGTTGTTTAACTAAAAGGTTGTAACATTTGGTTTTGTTGAGTACAAACTATTTGTTGTAACAAAGTTGTTACTAGTTGTTATGCTCTGGTGCCATATGCAAATTACAGGACGAAATTTTTGTAAGGCGGGGGGGGGGGGGGATTATAACACCCCAAAAAGGCATAGTGGTCATTAGGGGCTAACGCGCCACGATAGTCTTATCAGAGGCGGTAGCTCAGTGATTTAAAAGACATAGCACTTGGGTTGGGTACCGCGAAGCCAGCGCGCCGTGGTAGCCACTCAAGGCTTCGACCACTCAACGCTTTTGACCACTCAATGCTTTCGAGCACTCAACATATATCACAAGAATCATCGAGCGGCAACGAAGTAATTATTACAGATGATGATTTTATTCATTCTGTAGAGAAGGAGGACGTTGTTTCATTGGAGAGTGCTCAGGGTCTGCTTACACTAAGGAGTGTGTATCATGCACCCGACATGAAGAAGAACCTCTTCTTGGTGACTAATGCGATCGACGCGGGCTTTCATGTTCTGTTTGGCCCAACAGAAGTAAGGTTTCTCCGCAACGTATCAGCGGTAAAGACTGATGTTGCTCATGTAGGGAGAAGAGTAAGAGACTTGTTTATTCTATCAACAAGCTCTTATGTTGATCAGATGAGAGCCAATGATATCGCGACTATCTGGCATGAGTGACTAGGGCACGTTGGGATGGACAAGCTCAAGGCTATGTTAATGAGGAGCCTGGTGAGAGGCTTGCTGAAGTTGTCCTCCTACGGAGATGGCCACATTTGTGCAGGATGTCAGTACGGTAAGGCTCATCACCTTCTGTTTGATAAGTCTCAAACGAGGAGCAAGGAACCATTGGAATGCATTCATGGTGACATAATGGGGCCAACAGCAACCGCTAGTCTTGGAGGGAGCGGATATATGCTTGTGTTGATTGATGATTATTCAAGATACACTTGGGCATATTTCATGAAGGAGAAGTCGGCAGCTTTCCAATTGTTTGTGGAGTTTAAGGAGCTGGTGGAGGGCCGGCTTGGCTTGTAGATCAAGAAGTTCAGATCAGACAACGATGGTGAGTTTGTCTCATCTGAGTTCTCTAGATTCTACAGGAAGCATGAGATCCAGAGGGAGCTTACTTGTGCTCATACTCCACAACAAAATGGAGTAGCGAAGAGGAAGATCTGTCATTTGGCAGAAACTTACAAATGCTGACTTCATGCAAAGGGCTTTCCCAGGTCCTTCTGGGCGAAAGGAATGGCCTGTGTAACGTGTGTCAGCAATCAGATGCCTCTAAGTCCGATCAACATGAAGTCTCCGGTTGAAATGATGTTCAAGGAGAAGCCGAGTGTGGAACACCTTCGGGTTTTTGGATCAACCTGCTATGTTCATATCCCGGATGCTCAGAGGACCAAGTTTGATGCAACGACAAGGAAGCTTGTCTTTGTGGGTTATGATGAGCGGAAGAAGGGGTGGAAGTGCATGGATCCTGTGACAAAGAAGTTCTTTATTTCAAGAGATGTTGTATTTGATGAGCTGACGTCATATGGAGGTGGCACCATTGAACTGTAGGAGAGCAGGGTTGATGAAGGGCAGGAGGAAGCCGCTGAAGATCTTTAGGTGGAGCTGCCTATATCACCAGGAGCTCTAGGTGTTTCAAACTCTGGGGGTGAAGCTTCTGGTTCGGGAAGCAGGGGGAGCGATGCTCCAAGTGTGCCCGAGAATAGAGTTAGTGCTGAAGAAGCAACGAAGGTGGTGAGCAAGGAGCAGCCTCTTCGGAGATCAAAGAGGATCATTAAGCCACTAGCTTGGAACTGCGAAGGAAACACGGTGAGCTTTGTTACTTGTTTCTTCGCAGGCCCCTTGGATGAACGGGAGCCTTCAAAGTTTGAAGAAGCCGCTGGAGTAAAGGATTGGGTTGATGTTATGGATGAGGAGATGGCTGCCCTCAGGAAGAATGAAACTTGGGACTTGGTGCCCAAGGTGAATGGCGTTACTCCTGTTACATGCAAGTGGGTCTACAAGCTCAAGAAGAAGGGGGATGGAAGCATCGAGCGGTACAAGGCTCGTCTTGTAGCTCATGGGTTTTCGCAATAGTATGTCGAGGATTATGAGGAGATGATTACTCCAGTGGCGAAGATGACTTCAGTATGAGTGGTGATCTCTTTGGCGGCTTGCCAAGGTTGGAAGATGTGGCAGCTGGACGTAAAGAATGCTTTTATTTATGGGGAGATTGACAAGGACATCTTCATGGATCAGCCGCTAGGATATATATCTGAAGAACATCCAGACTACATTTTCAAGCTCCGGAAAGCGCTTTAAGGGTTGAAGCAGGATCCTCGAGCCTGGTATGGGAAGATTGCAGAATACCTCCAGTTCTGCGGGTATCTGGCTTCAAACTCAGATTCGAGCCTCTTTGTCAACAAGAAGGGGGAGCTTCTAGTCCTGGTGCTGTTGTACGTGGATGACATGATCATCAAGGGAAATTCCAAGGAGGAAGTATCTAGGCTTAGGGCAGAGCTAGCTATCAGGTTCGAGATGAAGGATCTGGGTGAACTCCACCATTTCCTTGGACTTGAGGTGGAGAGGAAGGAGAGCGACATACTCATGTCCCAAAAAGGCTATGCGGAACGGATCATTCTGCGATTCAGCATGCAGGAGGGGAAGAGTAGCCTACTCCATTTGATTCTGGCATCAAACTTCGGTGGGATGAGGGGAGGATTCTTCCGGATCCTTTGGTGTTTCGGGCTCTAGTTGGGATTCTTATTTACTTGACGATTACAAGGCCAGACATTGCTTATGCAGTTGGCCGCGTAAGTCGGTATATGGCGGAACCCAGGAAGCCTCATCTGATGGAGGCTAGGAATTTATTGAAGTACGTGAAGGCCACTTCTGACATGGGTCTCATGTATTAGAGAGGCACGGAGTTTGTTCTTCAAGGGTACTCGGATGCTGATTACGGGGGAGATTCAAATGACCGGAAGTCAACATCCGGTTACGTCTTCACTTGTAGATCAGGGAGTATTTCTTGATGCAACAAGAAGTAAGACTCGGTGTCCGTCTCTACTACGGAAGCGGAATACAAGGCCTCGGCCTTGGCAGCTCGGGAAGCCATTTGGCTCAATAGACTAGTAGAGGACGTCTATGAAGAAGTCCACAGTCCTACTTTGCTGAGCGGTGACAATGAGAGTGCCCTGAAACTGGTAAATAATCCAGTTTGTCATGCTCGGACCAAGCACATCGAGATTGGGCACCACTTCATATGAAAAAAGGTGTTGGAGGGATCTCTGATGGTGCAGCATGTGCGGAGTGAGGATAATGTCGCGGACATTTTCATGAAGCCGTTGTCGAAGGTGCCATTTACTCGGTCACATGGATTGCTGGGCTTGATCACCACTTCTCACTTTAAGGAGGAGTGTTGAAAATTATGAAGTGAAAGTGGGTAATGGAGCAGACCACGCGGTCTGGGCGGTCTGAGTCCATGGTTTGGGCAGTCTGAGTCCGCGGTCTAGGCGGTCTGAGTCCGCGGCCTGGGCGGACTAATGTTGCAGCCTGGGTGGTCAGTGGCCAAGACAGACTTGGTTGCTTGTGTGACTAGTGGATCGGCCTGGGCGGACTATTATTGCAGCCTGGGTGGTCTGCGACCAGAGTAGACTTAGCGGCTTCGACTTCTTTTGGAGCGGCCTGAGCGGTCTGTCTGTGGAGGACTAATAGAGGTGCTCAGCTCGGCCTGCGGTTGTGCAGTTCTTGCTCTTGTAGTAGCCGGGCAGATTGGAGATTATATCCGCGGAGTTGTGACGGACTTGATTTGAGTCCGCGGAGTCCGCTATTGCGGACTGGTTTTTGAGATCGGTTTTGGTCCTTGCCGAGTTCTCCGGTGATGTGGTGGGTGTTAGCCGCATTCTTGGTGGCGGACTGTCCATGGAGTTGGCGGTCTGGGTTTCGTGTCCGCCAATCTTGCACCAGTTGTTTGGTGGGTTGCTGGACTTGGTCACACTTTGTGACAAGTTTAGGGTGTTCGCAATGTCTGTAGAGTCCACTGTTGACTAGACGGTCTGCCTTTTGGTCGTGGACTCTTGCGGCGAGCTGAGGCGTTGTTCTCGAGCTGTCCGGACTGTCACCATGTTCGCGTATGGTCTGCGAACTGATGCAGTATAGGCTGTGGCTATGTCCGTGTGCTGTGCAGTGTGGCGGACTGGTGGTATGCTTGCGGGCTATACATGCTGTTGTCGTGTCCGCATGTAGCGTGCAGACTGACACAATGAATGAGATGTTGTTATGTCCGCGTGCTGCATGTGTGCGGACTGTCGCGGTGTCCGCCTGGTGGTGGACTGACCTTGATTTGGCACCTGGCGGGTTGATTGAAGTCCGGTTAAGTCCTTGTGGACTCAGCAGACTAATATTTGCTAGCTGCGAGCTGGGGTGGTGACTCTATTCACTCGGGCGGTGACCACACTCCTCACCCCACCTATAAATAGACCCCCCCGGTACGTCTACAGTAACAGAGTGAACAGTAAGTTGAGCGCAGATCAATTGTTGTGGACTCAGTTTTCCAGGTCATGCGGTTTGAGATTTAACTGGTTGTTGTTTGCAGGTTATGCAGCTAGCATTGTGAAGCCGACCGTCTGGTTCTGATCAAGGTCAGGAAGCAGTGAAGCTTGCAGTTTACAATCAGCAGTTGCAGCAGGTCATAGGTGGCGGCCAACCAGTTTCTCTCCTCAATTTGATCTAAGTTCAATAACCAGGTCGCCGGTCTAAGCAGACTTGGCGGTCTGTTCATTCAGTTCGGTGGCAGTTTGTAGAGCAGACGTCAGCAGAATAATGGGTTGTCCGCAAGGTTTGTGTGGACTCCGTAGAATCAGAGTAACATCAGCGGCTAAGCGGTCTCGGCGGACTCAGCGATTTTGGAGGCAGTCCGCCCGGCTTGGAGTTTGCTCTTTCTTGTTTTCTTCTCCTTGTACTTGGCGAAATCATATCTCGCCATGTATACCTTGCCTTATAAAGTTGATAGTGGATTAACACAAGATCTGTGCTTGCTCTTCATTGTCACTGATACATAGCTCAGTTTATGGTTGTCGTGTTCCTGCGCCTAGTTCTCATTTCCGCTTGAACAAGTGATCAGCTTAATAGTTTTGGAAGTGTTTACTTGATACCAGAACTATCTGTTAATTGACTTATGAAATTTTAACAATCCACACTTTGCAGGACCCTTTGAGGGAAGACCTGGCCCTTCCCTCCAGCCAGTAGGCGGGAGCACCATCCCTACGCCAGGTAAATGACTGAACCCTCCACTTCTCGTTCGAAACTGATCCTGATATTGACTGAAACTTCTCACCAGGCCACTGGGGCACCTCGGCGGCGACACCTGATGCCGACGAGGAGGAGTTCTCTCCCCCACCATCTTCCAGCGAGCTTGCAGACTTTCTCGAATATCCCGTAGATGCCGAGACACTCAAAGAGCGGATGGTGGAGGTCTTGGCGAAGCTGATTTGGATGTAGCGGGAAGACTCCCATAAGGCGAAAGTGCACAAGGCAACAACTGAACACCGGCTGGATGTCCTCGAGCGGGACTACTCACATCTCATCAGGGAGATGGAGCGGCAGTGAGGCGGGAGCGAGGAGACCTCTCTAGGAAGACACATTACGCGAGCCCGAGATCAGATGCACTTGGTAAACCAGGAGCTAACGGCTGTGAGCGCCTACTACTACCCAAGAGTACCTATGAGGTCGGGGAGGCGAGGTCGGGGCCGTTGTTAATGGGTCCAATACTGAGCTCATCGGCTCCCTCCTTTCCTTACCCTAGCTTCCCGCTCGCTCTTTTACAAACTGTACCCTTTTTGTTTTGCCTTGTAATAAACACTAAGCCAATATTTAAATTTACCCTCACCCGGCGAGTGGCTTTCTCTATTCTTAGTAATGTTCTTGTTTTAATGCTTACTTATTCTGCTGAATGCCATACTCGCTATCTTTTTCTTTACTCGTTGTGCTATGCCTTACGCTTACCTTGGATCCTTTCTGGAGGCTTTCGCCATTTGCGGGTAAGAAGCGGCGGTGGGGTCAAGCGGATTATGAGGAGATAGAATATTAAAAATGCTATCCACACCCACGTTGCATGGGGAAAACCTCATTATTTCCCAATTATTCCATAAACAGGCATGCTCACCAATTGTATTTACTATCACTTGGATTCTGGGTCTTTGTCCTCTTCTTACGCACTCGCGACTTTGAGGCCTCGCTCCTGCGCAAACCCAGCTTCCCTCACACACTCGCAAAATGTCGGGATAGACAGACGACCAGACTCGATGCGTGCAAGGCTTACTCAACCATGATTTCCCCCGAGCGGGCTGACCGAGGATGAATATCTTTCGGTGGTCGCCAACTATGTGACGTCGGGGTTTGTAGTGCGACATCTTGAAGGTTCTGATAAAATCAATTTACTACCGGAAGGGGAGGTCTCCATTCCCCTGGAACATTTTGAGGTGGGATTCTGCCTCCCCCTCTGGCCAGAGGTGCGCCAGACCCTCCGATACTTTGAAGCGGTTCTCAACCAACTCAACCCGAACTTCATCGCTCTTCTGGTAGCATTCGCCTGCTACATGCACGCGAAAAGGATCGAGTTCAACCTCCCGGTCTTCTGGAAGCTGTTCAACTTCCGTGCCAAGAGCGAGATCGTCTTCTTTTCAGGTCAGACGATCAAGACGAGCAGTCTCGCCAATAAGAACCATCACTAGCCCCAAAAATTCTTCTTCATCTCCGGGAACTTCGGCAATGTGCCCCTCTCGCCAGTCCAATATGATGAGGCGACTTATAAGCCTCTCACACTTGTGGGGAACGAGACCGCCCTTCTCGTCTTCTTCAGAACCAAGAACTTCGACGTCAAGTTCTTGTGGCAGGACCTCTACTCCCTTCTGCCTGACCTCGCCGGAGAAGGTATCAATTTGCCCCTCCCTTTAGATTGTTGCCTTGGATTTGGCGAAGCTAACTCTCACCGTCTAGCGAGAAATCCCCCTCCACCAGCCGTATGAGGAAGCTGGGGATCTCACCCCATGCCTCTCTCGCCCAATCGACGACCTTGTCCTGCAGGGATGAGTCGGGTACCTCGTCTCAGCCGAGTGCCCAGAAGAGAAAGTCGGATGCTCCTCCCCCAACATCTTCCAAGAAGACCAAAACATCAGCGCTGGATTGGGTAAGTCTCCTGTCGAAGCTCCCGCCAAGGCCCCGACCGCTATGGGTACGACGAATACTGCCGCCAAGATTACTGCCACCGTGGAGAAGACTATCGAGGGACCGGTGCCGAGAGGGAACCAAAAATTTAGCCTCAGCGAGAGGCATCTAGATGAGACGGGCCAGCCTCTTCTTCAGTGGGACTCCCAGGCTAACCGTGCCTCCATCTCGACGCTCCTACCAACGTGGATGGATCAAGATACTACCAACAGCGAGGCCTTCACACTCGCCTTTGGGATGTAAAACCGGGAGGACGGTAGCATCTACGACAAGGAGTCGACCCGGAACCTTGCGCTCGAGGCTGCGCGGGCGCAGCTGAGTGCCCTTGAGCTCACGCACATGTAGTCGTGCCGGAGTCTCAACCTTGAACAAAACCTAAACGAGGTTCAAAAGTCGTGGGATCTCGCCGCGACAGAGGTGACCTCCCTGAAGTGCCAACTGGAGGCCACTAAGGCGCTTCTTGCCAGTTGCCCAGCACAAGGGGTGAGTGAATCATTCATTATCATTTTGTACTTTTGCATCATTTCCAGCTAACTCTTTTCAATTCCGTTTCTGAAGGATTTCACGAATGCTGAGTTGTTGTGCACATGGGTGGTCGGTCTTGAGCACAAGGTCATGGGATTGAAGGCCGAGAACAAACTCCTGCAAGAAACTCTCCTTCCACCGCCCCGGGCGAGAAGGTCAAATGACATCAATACAACAACTATGAAATCAAAGTGATGATGCAGGAGAATGCCTAGGGGCAGCCAAGCATGAGATCGAGGTACTGCGAGATGCCGGATTGCTGAATGAAGGCGAAGAGAAGCTTATGGCGGGCAGCATCCTCCCCTAGCTGTTCACTCCCATTGACAAGCCCGTGGGGGAGGACGACCTTCAGCGCGAGGATGAAGCCGGCTCACTCTTCGGCGGGGTCGATAGTTCCTCCAACGAGAAGTCGGACGACTCCTCCTGAAGACTTTCCGCTCTTTCTTTTTCCATAACTTGTATTTTGTTTGTCCTAAAGTATTCATGTAATGGTAGAGACCCCTAATTGATATATATGTGTATATAGAAGATTCTTTTTTGGACATGTAAATTCTTTCATTTCTGTCGAGATGACTGCTCCTCTTAGTTTCTCATTTTTTGCTTTTAACCATTTGCAAATGCTTTCACGCATTCGTATATACCTTAGGATCTTAGGTGGTGACAACAATGTCATCGCAGCCCATGTTCGTGAACCACATCTGGAGGGAGATGGCTTTGACCCCATATTTTGCGGGGCTGGTCCGCTAAGTAGGTTTGCCTAGTAAATCTTGCTTAGTGGGCCCTGCCGAGAGGGTCCTGTCGAGATAGTGCTGCCAAGAGGGATCTGCCAAATAAGACCTGCCAAATGGGACCTGTCGAGCAGCCCTTTGCGCTATACAAGTCTCGCTTGCGCATCCGGATTTTGCCTGTCCTCAGAATAAACGTTGTCATTCTTGGAACATCTACCCCCGAAGCATTCAACATTCATCGAGGGCCTATAAGACCTGCCAGCAAGGTGAGAACCTGAGAGCGAGAGCAGCTCGGGACTTAGTTTTTCATCATTTCATAATGTCCACTGAGGACGCACCAGACCTGCCAACTAGGTGAGAGCCTGACAATGGGAGTAGCTCGGGACTTAGTTTTTCATCAGTTCACAATGTCCACCGAGTTCCCAACAAACATGTCAGTTAGGTGAGAGCCTGACAGCGGGAGCAGCTCGAGACTTAGTTTTTCATGAGTTCACAATATACACCGAGGGTCCAATAAACTTGCCAGTTAGGTGAGAGCCTAACAGCGGGAGCAGGTCGGGACTTAGTTTTGCATCAGTTCATAATGTCCACCGAGGGCCCAACAGACCTGCTAGCTAGGTGAGATCCTAACAGGAGGTGCAGCTCGAGACTTAGTTTTTCATCAGTTCATAATGTCCACCGAGGGCTCAACAGACCTGCCATCTAGGTGAGAGCCTGACGGCGGGAGAAGCTCGGGACTTAGATTTCATCATTTCACAATGTCCACCGAGGGCCTAACAGACCTGCCAGCTAGATGAGAGCCTGATAACAAGAGCAGCTCGGGACTTGGATTTTAAGATATTATACAACGTCCATCGAGGGCCCGATAGACCTGTCAGCTAAGTGAGAGTCTGACATCGGGAGTAGCTCAGGACTTAGTTTTCAAAATACTCCACGACATACACAGAGGGCCAACCAGACCTGCCAGCTAGGCGAGAGCCGGATATCAGGAGCAGTTCGGGACTTGGATTTCAAAATATTATACAATGTCCACCACGACAACCTGTCAGCTAGGTGAGAGCCTGACAGCGGGAGCAGCTCGGGGCTAACATGCCCTTCCACACTGAGATTTACCTGCCCCTCCACTCTGAGAGGTGAACCTACCCTGCCAGCTAATGAGAGCCCGATCAATGGAACCATCTCAAGGGCTCCCAAACTATATCACGACTATCCTCTCCGAGTGGTCTACCTTCACTGCCGACTAATGAGATCCCGGTCAGTGGAACAATCTCTGGGATAACATGTCAAACCACCACCGAGTGACCAACAGGCCTGTCAGCTAGTGGGAGTCTGGTCAGCGGGACCTTCTTAGGGCCAACATGTCCTGCCACTCTGAGAGATCAACCTACCCCGTCGGCTAATGAGAGCCCGGTCAGTGGAACCATCTCGAGGGTTTTCCGAACTATATCACAACTGGCCCCTCCGAGAGGTCTACCTGCCCTGCCAGCTAATAAGATCCCGATCAGCGGAATCATCTCAGGGGCTTTCTAAACAAGATCACAATCTTATATTTCATTCACTTAGATGAGGATTTTTAATAGACTGCTCTGCCTTAATTGGACAAGGATAAAGTTCATTACAAAGAAAAGCTTACCCTGACAAGGTTCCCTCAAATTGCACGATTGTTCACCTCTCTCTCCTCCACCTTGGGTGGAGCATCCTCAACCTGCACCTGCTCCTGCTGCTTACTGTAAGACCCCATTTTTATCCAGGTCTTATGCCCAAAACCGCCGCTTTGTGGTGACACCAACTCCCGAGAAGGATAACACCACAAATCGTCGATTCTGTCAGCAAATACTCGAGTATATCCTTCAAGGAAAAGAAGTAGTATCATAAAGATAACCAGTCCACATCACATGTAATATATATATATAATTAGTCCACATGTAATCAAATATGAACCAAGACATATAAAAGGGGCAGCTGCCCAGTACATAAAATCCTCACTACAAACGCTCGCGGAATTAAAACTACTAGACACTCACTGATCCCATGACTGCTGCTGCTGCCATACCTGGGCTAGGCTGGTTCACCTCCTCATGGATGTGTTGTTTCCCCTTGTGATATACCCTATCTCCCAGCTGGAGTCCCTAGTGTTATTCCTATTAGGCCATTAGTTTAACTAAGTCTTGGCCCCCTCCCTTCCCATGCGACACCTAGGCACCTTGCGGGGGGGGGGGGGGGATGAAAGGAAAGGGACTGAAAGTGGAGAGTAAGTAAGAGCAGATGACAATGGCCCTAGCTATCACATGCTAAAAGTATCTATCACAATAATGACAGGTATATAAGCAGAAAGTAAGAGTAGCAATATACTAGAAGCAACAAATTTAAGTAAAAGTAGAACAACTATTTATCATCACAAAGAAAGTAACCATAACTTATAAGAATTCTCATACAAACTTATAAGTTAAGGGGTCATTTTGCAAGGCCTAATGTATAAAAGATCCCATAATAATTTATATGTTAGGGGTAGGGGTTTTATGCAAGTTATGTATGACATGAAATGTTATGCATACTTGATGATATGTTCCACACAAGTGCAACGCACTCACCTGACTCTATGCGCACAGACCTTTATTTCCCCGTTTGGAGTCAACTAAACTCTCACGTACCTCTCATAGTGGCAAACAGATGCAATGGGTTGGGCCTCTCCACTCCTAGGTCAGTATTCACACCACTCAACCTAGACCTTACATACACTCGGGGTGCTACAGAGTCTCTTGTACTATTGCTAGACAATCCACCAATCTTTCATGGGCTAAGTGAATACTTACACTTGCCGAGTCAACGTATCGACGTCGGTGTGAACGATCATCAAATAACGAGGACCCACCACTTAATGCACACACACATGCTATAAGGAGCTTTTGAGCCATCGACTCACCAATCTAAGCCAGCCACCCTCTCAAAATGACAGAGTGAGTGTAAGTGAAGGTGGTTTAATATTGGTTACTCTTTTAGTCTACTTATTGTTACAGCTTAGGGTTAACATTGGACTGCCCAGGGCATGCCCGGTGAAGGGCTCTCAAGGGCACTAGGAACTACGATGGGTTGAAGCCCAAAGCTCCCTTTCTCAAAAAACTTATTCTTATGGGTAACTACTTTTTACTAACCCTATCCCACATTACCTTTTTAGCTAATCCTAAGTGGATTTATATTTCCCGGAAGAAGACGTTACTCTGTAGGCCCCGGGCATAACCCCATTTCCATGTTACCCAAACTACTTAGGATTTGACCCGAAGGGTGACCTCATCAAAACTCCACCCAACCAGGCGCACCCACTATATCTCCACCCATGTATGGCCTACATTTCTATCCAGAATACTTGAATTTACTATATGTAGTCCAAGTGATCTATCCTGAGCGTATGAAAGTAAATACTCCAGATTACTTTGCCTATAGCCTTATAACTATTACTGTGGTCTACCATGACTTATTGAGCCCAAAATCAGAACTTGGTACTTTTCCTAATTAAGTCAGCCTTTAAATAATTTTCCATAAATCATGAATCCCTATGATTCTGAACATGAAGTATAAAATTTTGACATGCAATGATCCCACCAAAATTTCAGAGCTTCTTATTGACTAATAAATAACATGGTATGTGTTTCATAATTTTCTAGGGATGATTTCTATCATAAACCAAAATATAAACTTTTTGATCTAAACAATAATTAACAAGATGCTACAAGATTTAATCATCCAGAAATTATAATAAAATTACCATAGGTCAAATATGATCAGAAAGTGTCACTGTCCAAATTTCATCATCTTTAAATTTTTTTTGCCACATAAATAAATTAATGAGTAAAACATCTCTAGGGCATTTGTAAAGAAACCTCTATTTAATCTCTTCTAAAAATTACAATAAAATTAACAGGGCATATTTGTGGTCTAAAAAGTTTGCTGACCAAGTTTCACAATTTTCTAGTACTCAGTTTGTCCTAAAACCATTTATTTCTAATTTAACAATTTCTAAAATTACAAAGGGAGTACCATAATTCTTCAATAAAAAATTACAATAAAATTTGCATACATAAATAACTTCAGAAAAGACTTATTGCCCAAGTTTCATGACCATTCAACACTGGATAGACATGTATTTTGCACTTGATAGGAAAGTTCATATTCTTGTTAATAAGTAATTTGTGAGAGAGAATTACTCATAAAATTCTAATTAAATTATCCAAGATGTCTTTCCACCCAATGAAACTACTTGCAAAGTCTTGAGACAAGACTTGAAGATTTGAACATATTGTCTTCATTAACCCTAATAGGCAACCCTATGTTTGGAACTAGGGTTTCATGATATTCCAACCCTAAATACTTCTAAAATTGTTCCAAGGGATGTTTCAAGTGATAATATGTTAAGGGCCAAGATTTTACCTTACTTGGTTGAAGGTTGATCACTCAACCACTCTAAGTGCACTATTGAAGAACTATGCCTATTACATTTAAATGACCAACTTTACTCACCAAGTTACTGTAACGCCCCCACTCGTCACATGGCATATAACGGTGGGTCCGGTCGGGGCCCCATGCCATATGTCACAAACAAGCGGCAAAATTACTTGTGGAAATCAAAATTTACTCGCATCCTAACT
Organism: Platanthera guangdongensis; assembly: GCA_039583875.1. Taxonomy (NCBI): domain Eukaryota; kingdom Viridiplantae; phylum Streptophyta; class Magnoliopsida; order Asparagales; family Orchidaceae; genus Platanthera; species Platanthera guangdongensis. Next base: position 57,661,508 of record CM077158.1, read on the forward strand.
CAATCCATTCTAGCGCAGCATTTCACGTTAACATGAACTCAACTCAGAGAATGTCCACTACTATATAAACTCCACATTTATATATCCAAAATAGGAATGTATACAACTCACACACACTGGCCTTAAGGCCTTACAGATTTCTCTTTGCACAACTACATTTTCGTACATCGGCACGCATGCCGGCCACACATGAAATCCAACCACGTTTCTTCGCACGGCCTTCACGGGCCTTTAGCAGCAATCCTCCATTCCGCTAACTTCAATTCAAGCAGCAGCATCTGCAATTAGCCATCCAATCCAAACAGAAAACAAAGTAACGGTCAGCATTAGCTGACCACTTATAAAGAACCTATCCCTTACCAGGGGCAGTGGTTACTTCCCTGTATGCATTGCCATATCATAATCTCTTTAGCAATCTAGCAACCACAACCATATCAATCTAGCAACCACAACCATATCACAAACGTTGGTATCCACCCAACATTCCATGCGCTCAGGGCACCTGAAACATTACCAACAAAACCAGATCGACCCACACGTTGTGGTACAGCAGGCCGGGTGCTCGCTTCCCAGACACTGCCACCCATCGATCTCTCAACCTAATCCAGATCGTCCCACACTTTATAGTGCAGCAAGCCATGTGCTCGCTCCCGGACACTGCCACCCATCGATCCCTGCTCTATCTAGATCAACCCACCTTCGTGGTGTAGTAGGTCGGGTGCTCGCTTACCGAGCATGCTACCAATGATCTCTCAACCAGGAGCTTCCTCAAAGCCTCAATCCATCCATAACCCATATTCATTCATCCATACACAACCATTCACTTAAAGCATAAACCTTTCATAGCATCAAATCCACGGATTCTTCTCCAGTTTACCCATGATCATCACCAATCTAGACTACCCATCCAGTTGGGCTTCATACAACATGCCTATACCGTACTCACACTTCCCGCTCTAGATGCAGACTCAACCAAGGAGTCACTTCCCCGATCCACCTCTTGGTGGAGGATTCCACGCACATGCATAAAGCAAGGACTTCAATGTCCAAGAAGGAGATCGTTACCCTTGAAGATCGCTTCGGGGCCATGAATCAACCGGATGGAAATCACCGTCTCAGCGCTTCCTCCACAAATCCAAACTCGGATCTTCAATACACACTCCGCAGCTCCTCCAGCAGCGGATTTCCTCCTTCCGTCTTTCCCTCCCTTACCCTCTCTCTCTTTCTCTCTCTTGGAATGAGAAGAAGAAGAAGATGATGAAAATGAAGAACTAATTCTTTATTTTCGGCCTTATAACAGCAAGGAGAAATTTGAGCCATCAGATCCCATAGGAAGAAAAGGAGCGGCCAGAAAATTCCCTGAAAATAGCTCTCTCGGGTCTGACATGCCCTATGACACGCCCGTGTCACAGGCCGTGTACCCTAAGTGGTGCACGAACGGCCTTATCCAAACTTATCCATGCCAAGATGACACGCCCATGTCACGCCCGTGTCAGCCTAGTCACGCCCGTGACACGGGGCGTGTAACCCACTCGAGACCTACTCGAGAGGACTTACTCGAGAGAAAACCAACTACTCGAGTACCCAGATATGACACGCCCATGTCACAGGATGACACGCCCGTGTCACCCCCCTCTGACTCGAGTACTTTTCCACCTACTCGAGTACATTTTCTACCTACACGAGAATTACTCGAGTATGAGTGGGACACGCCCTGTGACACACCCGTGTCACAGGCCGTGTACCCTCTTTCTCGAGTATTCGTCGACCTCAACTACTCGAGAGAAAAATCGTTGACCAAGGGAGGACACGCCCTAGGTCACGCCCACTGACACGCCCGTGTCACGGGCGTGTACCTCCCGAAGAATTTCATCGACCGAAATTCGTCGACCACGCGCTCGACCACTCAATCCAAGCAGGACACGCCCGGGGACACGCCCGTGTCCCAGGTCGTGTCACCCAAGTTTTTCCCGTTTCTCGAATTTGGGTTGTTACAACCCTCCCCTCCTTCAAGAAATTTCGTCCACAAAATTGCACAGAAAACAGAAACCAAACTGTTATGACATCAAACTGATATGGTACAACAACCATTGTATTGTCCAACCTCCACATGTGCACATTCATCCACAGTTATAGCTAGTGATCTCTAGCTACAAACATTCTATACCCTCAAACAGCATATATATATCACAAGCGATTGATCACTTCAATTTCACCAAGTGTGCACCAACATTTCAACATGTAACACAACATATACAACATGATATGTACAAGAATATCCTCAGTAGGTACATTATCAGGATTCTCGAATTTGGGCTGTTACAACTTCCCCCCATCAAATTAACTCCAAATGGGTTGATATTTTTTTCCTGACCTTATAATATCCCCTATGGTCACCCACTAGAGTTTGGGAAAAATTTGAGGTCCATTGGCCCTATTTTAATTACATACAAGAATAATTACAAAAACTATAAAAAAATAATCTCCAAAATTCTAATTTTTGGATATGTTGTGGACCATGGCTAGAACAGCCTATGGTGAAAATTTCAGTCCATTTGATTGAGTGGGCCACTGGGGCACTCATTTAAATTTATAGTTAGCATTTGGACACCTTGCACCAAAAAGTGTGTTGAGGGAGATCCATTGATCCAAATGGGTTAATTAAAATTTTGTATTAAACTAGACACCAAGGGCAAGGTTTTTGTGCACATCTACAGAAAATGCATCTAACTATTTTTAATAATTAAGGTAATGTTATTGAAATATTGTGATATAAATGAATTAATATGTATAAATAAATATTTGGCCTACGCTTATTGATCAAGGCCGATCCAACGGCTCCTGTCATCGTCCCCGATGAGCCAATGGCCTGTATTGCATCTTACTAGAGCTTTATAAGCTCCAATTCCCGGCCATCTGGACACCTCCCTGGCCAGCCACCGCCACCACCACCTTCATCGAGGTGGTAGCTATCGCCTAGCGGTGGCACGATCACCGGAGGGGTTGTTCCCTGCAAAACTGAGGGGTTAATTTTTCATGGAAATTCTCTCATTTTCTCCTCACTGATCGGGCTCGTTTGAGCCCGATTTCTCCACATAATGATCTATAGATCTAGCATAGAGAAGAAGGAAGAGGATTAGACCTGCAAGTGGGCTTGGCGGCGTGTGTGGTGGTGAAGTGCCATGGCAGGCGATCTCAAGTTTCTTCCTTGTCGAATTCTCTACTCTCCTCCTAAACCAGTGATGTAACCGTCCATTTTGATTCCTTGGAAGCTTTTAAAGCTGATGGAGGGGTTGTTTTGGGAAGAGGGAGAGGCTATACTTGAATAACCATTAATGACCATGAAGGGGGTGTTCGACCATGGTGGATTAGTGCCTCTTCATATGTTGTGCTGGCTGGAATTGATGGAAAAATCCTCCCAAAGGTCAGGGGAGATGAATGGAACCTTAGGGAAGGGGAGGGGGAAAGCCTCTTTGCATTCCACATTAACTCCCCTCTTTCTCTCTCCTCCCTTAAATGAAAAACTCCACCTCCTCTCTCCTAGTCATCACCATCAGAAATTGAGTGGCTCTCTAGATAATTTCCACTTGCTAGAGTTAGTGGGCCATCATATTTGGGCCTAGCCCAATTGGATTGCAGTTGGGTCTAGTTCCCTTGCCATTTGAGCTTGGTTTGACCAAGGTTGACTTGGAGGGCTTGACATGGTCAGATTTTGGTTGACTGGTTAACTAGGTGTCTTGAGTCCCTTGTCACAACCCTTGTCCATTTGTGGCTTGATATAATCAACATAGGTCAAATTAGGGCAATTTGACCTAACTAGGGTTAAGGTTGACCCTAGTTAGCTTGACCCCTTAGGTTGACTCCAAATGGGTTGTATGTGTTTTCAAGGGTCCCTATGAGGTTGAAAGTGGTATGGTGGGGTCAAGTAGTCATATTGGGAGTCATTGGCCAAACCCTAGCCCAGGTGTCTAGAAACTACTATTTATAGACCAAGGTGCTTTCACTTATCTACATAGGCACCCAGGGTTCTCTTAGTCCTCTTAGAGCTTTGTTTTGACCTAGTCATGACAAAAACTTCCTAGGGGTCTGGTTGTTTGTGGGATGTTACATGTATTGGGCCTCTTGCCCTCCTAACTTCCAAGAGTTCTGGGTCGGTGGCTGTGGCGTGACCTTTCTCTGGATGGAGGTCACTGTAGGGTGACTCTCCCCTGCCCCCTCTTCTCCTGCCAGAGCGATTCCTTCTTTCCCTCATCTTCTTGGACATCGAGAACCTTGATAGTAAACCCTAACGCAGGTCCTCAAAGTAATGGATTGAGTTGGAGGGTATTTGGTGGAACCAGTTGTTCGCTCTCCCCTTGAGAGTGAAAACGAAGAGCCGATACTTAAAGTGGTCGGTCATCTGACTAAAGGAGACCCCGTCCTCAAAAAACTAGATGTGCTAAACCGGGCAATCCCTGTCGGTGTAATAAGACATCTCTAGCTCTCTGACTCTAGAATAGGGGCTGACATGACCAGCTCAGTGAAGGGGCTCCCGCCTACCACGCAAGTGCGTGGCTCCCACAGGATAACCTCGCTGATCCATCCCAGACTCGGTGAGTCAGGAAAGAGTTCTCTCCCGGGGGGATCATACTTGTTGATCTCTCCTTCCTTCCCCTTCCTGGTCTGCCTGACTGGGGCGTTCTTGCCTAACGCGGGATACGCGACAACTGGAATGGCCGGAGTTGAGCACTCGTCATGAGTGACACTGAGCCAGTGGTGAAAGGTCTCCATGACCTCCTTTCTAAAATCCTCGAACATGCCTACAGTCTCCAGACCAGGTGGGGGTGGCTACTGCTCCTGGCCAGATCCTTGCCCTTCGTCTTCATCCATGGAACCAACTGAGGTTCTTTTGTGCTGGACACTCTCCACACTCACTGCACCAAAGTTTTGAAACCGGAAATTGGTCTCTGTGGAGTTCGGGGTCCCAAAAAAGATGTGACCTCGCACTTACTTCCCTCAGGCTAGCATGACAGACTAAAGATTCAGGAACCTAGGAACAGAACCGAGGTCTCAGCCAAGTGATCCCACCACACACCCAGAACATCAAAGAGCTCTTCCTCTCCCAAGCCAATATTGAGCTTGGGCACCTTGGAGAGAGCATGAAGAAGAAGGAAGCAAGAGAAAACTGTCAATCCCTCCCTCCAAAGGTGCCCCCTCGATCCTATTTATAGATTTCTAAATTTGGTCTGGCAACAACACTACCATTTAGAATCGCTATACGCAGCCCACTTGGGTCTGCCAACAGCGTAGCTCCGCTATTCTGGAAGGCTATTTGTAGTCCCTCAAGGGCATCAAGGTAATTCCGCCTCTGGTCCCCACTGGGCGAGTGGTCCATAAGGGCGCCACTCGCCTAAAGGGGTGAAAGCTGGGTGAGCCAGGCATTCACCTCGACAGCTCCCTAAAAGGGCGGATGCGAGTTCAACATGCCACTTGCTTATATTGGCGAGAGCACTTTCGCCTGCTATGGGCGGGAGCCCTTTGTTCCTTTTTGGCGAGTGCGGCACTGCATGCCCCACTCGCCTACTTGGACACTTGGACCTGAATGTCTATAAAGACTTGAACTTGCCAGAGGGGCCCACTCAGCGAATACGATGTTATACAAGAAGGTTGATGGTACTATATAATGGTATAAAATGAGGTTAGTTGCAAAAGGATATACTCAGGTTAAAAGATTGGATTACTAAGACACTTTTGCCTCGGTTGTTAAAATGACAACTATAAGATGTTTCCTTGCCCTAGCTGCTTCTCAAGATTGGAATATAATCCACCTAGATGTCCATAAAGCTTTCTTGCTTGGAGAATTGAAGGAAGAGATTTATATGGAATTACCACCAGGCTATAATCCTCATGGCTTCTATCGACAACTTATAAGTCATTTAAACAAATCACCGTATGGCCTTAAGCAAACATCTCGACACTGGAATGAAACTTTTTCCTCAACTATAGCCGAACTTGGGTATGTTCAACCAAAAAGTGATCATTCACTTTTCATCAAAAGAATTATAAAAAATTATACGGCTCTACTTATTTACGTCGACGACATTATCTTTGTCGGCGACAACCTAAATGAGATCAACATTTTCAAAGGCATCTTACAAACAAAATTCCAGATCAAAGACCTTGGATCTCTAAACTTCTTTTTGGGATTAGAGATAATATAGAATGATAGTGATATCTTCCTAAGCCAATGGAAATATGCTAGTGACATCTTCCAGTATGCTGAAATGAGCAATTGCACTCCCAGTTCAGAAATGAAATAGTTGATTCTGCTTCATATCAAAAAAATCATTGGTAGCCTGATTTATTTGACTACTTTTCAACAGGTTTGCAACCTGAGAGTCCAGCATCTTGATGAAGCTCAATACAATACTTATGCTGGGATAAGACAAGGTCATCGTGTCTTCGTGCTACCTCTAGTCCATGAAAATACCGAAGATTTCCCAGATCTTTGATTTGAAAGATAGAATTTAAATGTTGTTTAACATGTTGTATCCCAGCGGAGTCATCACCAGTGAGCAAAATATCGTCAACATAAACTAGAAGAATTACATTCCCAGTTGATTGGTCACGAGTGAAGAGAGGGAAATCTGTCGAGCTCTGTTTGAAGCCAACCTCACGAACGACCTTGCTGAATTTCTCAAATAATGCCTGTGAAGACTGTTTTAGAAAATAAATAGATTTGCGAAGCAAATTGAAAGTATCTAGCGTCTACCTAAATCACCTAGAGGGGGGGGTGGGTGAATAGGTGATGTTTGTGTCTTTTCGTGGAATAAAAAAACACTTAAAAACAAGCACACAAACACAGATATTTTATAGTGGTTCCCCTAGTTGGGTACGCCCACTTTCCCGCCTCGTCTATCTACCACAAAGGGCTAGATTCATCTACTTCACCAAACTCAAATTTCGTCAAATCTTACACCTAGGAGCCGCAACTCCTTCAACTCGGAGATGATGCTCCTACAACTTGGAGAACAACCTCTCCTACAACTCGATCCACAAACCGGATCTACACACTCGATCTACAAACAAATCTACTTTCTCGATCCATAAACGGATCTACAAACATGAAGATAAATCTCCTACAATATTTAAAACAATATTACAACGCTATTATACACAAGATCTGAAAACTTCAGTCCGTCGTTCTTCGAAAATAAAGGATCTTGAATATGCTTTGGAGAACACGGTGAAATATGAAATCTTTCGAAGATCTTGAATCTTAAGTCTTCAAACATCTAGATCTTGAGGAATAGAAGTCTTTAGAGGGCAGCAATCCAATGTAGAGGTCGAAGAAGACGAGATCTAACTGTGCATGCAGGTTTTGGCCGATCGTAAAGTGTCGCGTGGAAGGAGACTGATGGGTTTGCAGATTTGGAAAGTTTTTCTCGTCTGAATCGGGGAGCAAATTAGCACAAAGCAAGATTAGCATTTAAGAAGGAAATCCCTAGGTATTTAAAGAGATAAACCCTCCAACGGTATACAAGGAATTTCCAAACACAAAATCGGAAATTACTGTGCATGGCCAACAGAACCCGTAACTGGTTTTTGAAAAATTTCAGAAAAATGACCTAAGTCAAATTTATCGAGTATTGTCGAGTATCATATTAATACTCGCCGAATACATCTTGATATACGACGAATATGACTTAGCCAAATCATCCCAGGCTGGCAGAACACTCAAAACTATGGCGACATGTCATACTTGATGAATTCGTTGAGTATCACCAGGCATACTCGACGAATTCGTCGAGTATCGGTCAACAGACTCGACACACTCAACACCTCTATATTCAACAAATTAGACTTGGAAAAATCTAGAGAAGTAGTGTCGACTTGACTCGACAAATTCAGCGTGTTTCACTTAGCATATTCGACAAATTCAGCGAGTATTGTTAGATACATTTGAAGAATTCGACGAGTATGCAGAATGATACTCGACGAATTTTACTTCTCCGATTTTTCACTACTCCAATGAATTTACCCTAAGTATATACGATGAATTCGACAGGTATTGGTAGGTATACTCGACGAATTCGGCGTGTATCAACGACAATACTCGATGAATTCGATGTGTATGCTAAGCCATACTCGCGGAATTTTACTTAGGTAAAATTCTTATTTTTCCTAGGTCTAACCCTTGACCATCCTTGAGCCTTCTCCTATACTTAGGATAGAAGTACACCTCAATAGAGAGATTACACGTGAGTCAACACTTTGACCTACACAATGAGGAATTACATTGTGTAATCCTGTGTTTACTGACCCATTGTAACATGATATTTGTGTGTACTTGACATTGTAGACCTACAAGTACATAGCTAAAAAGCAACATCAAATACAGTCACAATTCATATTAGCTTAACTGGGCCCTTCTTCAAATCAGGATTATTGTGGATACAATGCCCAACACAAGCATACACGAGACTCCCATGTGGTCTCAAACCCGGGAGGTTGATGCATGAACACCATTTCAAGAAGATCACCATTCAAAAAAAACATTCTTGACATCCAGCTGATGGAGGGGTGACTAGCAATGAACAGCTAAGGAGAGCAAGACCCGAATCAAATTTAATTTTTCGACCGAGGAGTACGTTTGATATAATCAAGGTCATACTGTTGAGTAAAACCCCGTGCCACAAGCCGAGCCTTTAAGCGATCAACTGTCATATCCGCGACATGTTTGATTGTAAAGATCCACTTGCAGCTAACACAACTGTGCCCAGGAGGAAGAGACACAAGATCCCAAGTGCGATTACCCATAGAGCAGTTATTTCTTCATTATGGCGACACGCCACCCCGAATGCTGGAGAGCTTCCTGCACAGAGTTAGGTATAGACATACGACTGGAAGGACTGTGTCGGTAGGAAAGCTCAATCCCAATTGGGAAGGCCCCTATGTAATAGAGGAAGCACTCAACTCCAGAAGTTACCGCCTCCAAAATGCGGAGGGGGTAACCATCAACCATAAATGGAATGATGACGACTTGAAACACTTCTACCCCTGAATTAATGGAATGCATGTCTTGTTTCCAGCTCGTTTCTCTTTTAGCACGTTCTTTTATTTCCCCCCTCCTCAAGGCTTGAATAAAGGCTGGAAAACTAAGCCTCGGATAATTCTCACTGTCATGCTCTCACCAAGCTGGCAGGTCTATTGGGCCCCCAATAGACATTATGAAATATTGAAAAACTAAGTCTTGGGTTGTTCCCGCTGTCAGGCTCTTACCTAGCTGGCAGGTCTATTGGGTCCCCGGTAGACATTGTGAAAGGCTTAGAAACAAAGTTTCGGGTTATTCTCGCTGTCAGACTCTCACCTAGCTTTCAGGTCTGTTGGGCCCTCAGTGGACATTATGAAATGTTGAGAAACGAAGTCACGGGCTATTCCTGATGTCAGGCTCTCACCTAGATGACAAGTATATTAGGCCACCGGTAGATATTATGAAAGGATGAGAAATTAAATCCCGGGTTGTTCCCGCTGTCAGGCTCTCACCTAGCTGGTAGGTCTGTTGGGGCCCCAGTAAACATCGTGAAATGTTGAAAACTAAGTCCTGAGTTGTTCCCACTATCAGCTCTCACCTAGCTGGCAGGTCTGTTGGGTCCGCGGTAGACATTGTGAAAAACTAAGAAATTAAATCCCGGTTGTTCCCGTTGTCAGGCTCTCACCTAGATGACAGGTCTGTTGGGCCCCCGATAGACATCATGAAATGTTGAAAAACTAAGTTCGAGCTGTTCCCGCTGTCAGGCTCTCACCTAGCTGTCAGGTTTGTTGGGCCTTTGGTGGACATTATGAAATGTTGAAAACTAAGTCCCGAGCTATTTCCGCTGTTAGGCTCTCACCTAGCTAGCAGGTATGTTGGGCCCCCGGTGGACATTATGAAAGGCTGAGAAACTAAGTCCCAGACTGTTCCCGTTGTCAGGCTCACACCTAGCTGGAAGGTCTGTAGGGCCCCTGGTGGATATTGTGAAAGGCTGAGAAACTAAGTCCTGGGATGTTCCCGCTGTCAGGCTTTCACCTAGCAAGCAGGTCTGTTGGGCCCCTAGTAAACATTATGAAAGGTCAAGAGACTAAATCCTGAGCCGTTCTCGCTGTCAGGCTCTCACCTAGCTGGCAGATCTGTTAATCCCCTGGTGGGCATTGAAGGCTTTGAGGAGTAGTTGCTCCAAGAGAGATGACTCTATTTAAAGGACCGGCCTCTCTCGGCATAACTCTCTCGGCAGAATCCTCTCGACAGGCCTCTCTCAGTAGTCCCTTCTTAGCAGGACCCTATCGACAACGTTTATTGGGCACAACTACTTAGTGGACCTGTCCCGTGAAGTAAGGGGACAAGGTCGTCTCCCCTAGACATGGTTCACGAGCGCGAGTTGCGATTGGCACTGTGTTCACCACCTAAGAGCCTAAGGTATGTGAGAGTACACGAAAGAGTTTGCGAATGGCTAAAAGCAAAAAATGTTATCCTTACCAAGTAGGTGAACATGCCCAAAAAAGAATTTTTTTATATAACACAAATGCATTAGGGGTCTCGCCCATTACATGTATTTCAAAAAAAGAGAAGAAAAGTGCAACTGAGATGCGGAAGGTCTTCAGGAAGAGTCGCCGAACTTCTCGCTAGAAGACTCTTCGCTCAGAGGTGAGTCAAGGCCGTCCTCATGCTGAAGAGCATCCTTGCCCTTGGGCACTTCGATGGGAGTGAACAACCATGGCAGGACGCTTTGTGTGGTAAAACTCCCGCCCTTCTCGATCAACAACCCGGAACCTCGCAACACCTCAATCGTGTGCTTGGACGTCCCAAGGCGTTCTCCTACATCATCACTTCGATTTCATAATTACTGCATTGATGTCGTTTGGCCTTTTTCGCCCGGGGCAGCGGGAGGAGGGTTTCTTGCAGACGCTTGTTCTCGGCTTTCAGCCCTGATACCGCGCGCTCAAGGCTCACCCCATGAGTGCGCAGCAGCTCGGCATTCGCATACTCCTGAGGGAAATTGAAAGAAAGTCAGCCAGGAATGAGGCGAAACTATGAAAAGGTAACAAATGATTCACTTACCCCTTGCATTGAGATACTGGCGAGAAGTTCCTTGGAGGCCGCCAGTTAGCGCTTCAGGGAAGTCACCTTTACTGTAGCGAGATCCCTTGACGTTTGAACCTATTTAGGTTCCACACAAGGTTGAAGCTCCGGCGAGTCGCCATGTGCACGAGCTCCAGGGCATGCAGTTTGGCCCGTGCAGTCTCGTGCGCGGGGGTCCGGGTTGACTCTTTGTCGTAGAGGCTGGCATCCTCCCGGCTATACAACCCGAAGGCGAGTGTGAAGGCCTCATCTCTGGCTATACAACGTTGGCAAGAACGTTGATATGGAGGCACAGTTAATCTCGGGGTCCTACTGGAGGAGAGGTTGGCCCGTCTCGTCCAGGTGCCTCTCGCCGAGGCGAAGTTCCGGTTCCATCTCGGCACCGGTACCCCGGGAACCTTCTCCATGGTGGAAGCAATCTTCGCGGTAGTACGCGTCGTACCCGTCATGGGCGGGGTCATGGAGGGGGTTTTGGCGACGGACTTTCCCTTGTCTGGTGCGGATGTTTTGGACTTATTGGAAGAGGCTGGAGGAGTAGCATCCGGCTTCTGCTTATGGGCACTCGGCTGGGACGAGATACCTGACTCCTACCTGTAGGCCAAAGCCACTGTTGTGCGCGAGTTAGGTTGGCAGCAAGAGTCCCAGTTTCCTCATACGACTGGTGGAGAGGGATTTCTTGTTCACCTGTGCGAACAGTAGGGGTTAGCGTCATCGAATCCCAAGGAATCACCCAAGGAAGAGAGGCGAGATGGTACCTTTACCGGCGAGGAATGGAGGAAGGGAGTCGAGGTCTTGCCGCAAGAACTTGACATTGATGTTCTTGGTTCCGAAGAAGGTGAGGAGGGCTTTCTCGTGCCCCCAAGTGCGGGAGGCTTTCAGATCGCCTTGTCATATTTAACGGGGGAGAGGGATACGTCAAAGTTCCCGGAGACGAAAATGAACTCCTGGGGCCAGTAGTGGTTCTTGTTGGCGAGGCCGCTCATCTTGATCGTCTGGCCCGAAAAGAAGACGATCTGATCCCGCTCTTGGCCCGGAAGTTGAACATCCTCTAGAAGACCGAGAGGTTGGACTCGATCCTTTCCGCGCACATGTAGCAGGAGAATGCTACCAGAAGAGTGACAGAGTTCAGGTTGAGTTGCACGGGAACCACTCTAAAGTACTTGAGGGTCTAGGGTACCTCCGGCTAGAGGGGGAGGCGGAACCCCACCTCAAAGTGTTCTAGGGGGATGACCCTTCCGTCAAGAAATTGATTTTGTCTTGACCCTTGGGATGTCGTGCGATGAACCCTGACATGACGTAATTGGCAACCACGGAAAGGTACTCCTCGGTTAGCTTGCAGGGGGAAATTGTGGTCAATAATGCCTTGTGTACATCGGGTCCGACTGCCAGTCTCTACCGACATTTTGCGAATGTGCGAGCGAAGTTGGGTTTACGCGGGCGCGAGATCTCAAAGTGGCGAATGCGTGAGAGGAGAACAAAGACTCAGAATCAAATGGAAGTAAATGCGGTTGGTGAGCAGGCCTATTTATAGAGAAATTCGGCAATCATGAGATTTTCCTCAGGTGGCGTGGGTGCAGATAACGTCTTTTAAAATTCTGGCGCCTCGTAATTCGCCTGACCCGGCCGCCGCTTCTTACTTGCAAATAGCAAAAGCCACCAAGCAAAGTTCCTAGACAAACAAAAGGCATAACGCAACGAAGGCAAAAAAAGCAAGCATGACATTCAGCAGAATAAATACATTACGCTAGGAGAGAACATTGTCAAAAATATGTAGTTGACCACTCGCCGAGCGAGGGAAAATTTAAAATATTGGTTTAGTTTTATTACAGGACGAAGCGAGAAGCTAGAACAAGAGGAGGCAGGAGCCGACAAGCTCATTATTGGACCCATTGCCAATGGCTTCGGCCTCGCCTCCCCGACCTCGGAGGCACTCGCAGGTAGTAGTAGGTGATCATAGCCGTCAAATCCTAGTTGACAAAGCGCATCTGATCCCGGGCTCGCACAATGTGTCTCCCAGGAGATGTCTCATCGCACCCGCCTCCTTGCCGCTCCATCTCCCCGACAAGATGCACGTAGTCCCGCACGAGGATGCCCAGCCAGCATTCAGTTGTAGCCTAATGTACTTTCTCCTGATGAGAGTCGTCCCGCTACAAGTTTTGCCAGGACCACCACCATCCGCTCCTTAAGTGTCTCGGCATCCCCGGGATCTCCGAGGAAGTTCGCAAGCTCGCTGGGAGATGGTTGGGATGAGAACTCCTCCTCTTTGACAACAGGAGCCGCCGCTGAGGTGTCCCAGTAACCTGACAAGAAGTTTCGGTCAATCAGGATCAGATTCAAGCGAGAATGGGAGGGTTCAGTGATTTACCTAGCATAGGGATGGCGCTCCCACCATGTGGCTGGCGGGAAGAACCGAGTCTTCCCTCGAAGGATCCCACAAAGAACGGGTGGCCTATTTTCCCCCATCCCGACTGGATTGGCATTTCTCCCGGCAGGTGGGTCTCGGCAGTATGGGAGACATCAAGAGATTTCTCGGTCGAGGGTCGAAAGCCTGGCGCCGGTTCTTTTAGGATCTCGGCGGCCACGGTCTTGGGCGCTGGACTGATCGGACCCATAGTCCCAAAGGGAGGAGTTGCGAGAAACAGTATAAGTGAGAAGATATTTGGGTTAAAGAATGCGAGAAGATAACCATCAGTCATACCTGTAACGACTACGGTTTTGCCCCGGATAACTTGGGGGCAGTCTCCAGAGCCGGCTGTTCGCTCCCTTCAGGGAGCCGGAGGGTTTCGACTTTTGTCGGTGGAACTCCAGCGTTGCTCTCTGGCAGTGTTTCCTGCGAATAGGCCCAAGGCTCAGTTCAATGAACTCTTTCTTGAGGATTTTTACTAGAACGAAGGTAAGTAAAATACCTCTGCGAGGACGACGAGGTTCTCGCGATTGGGAGTAGGGGTCAGAGAAGCAGACTCATCCACCACAGGATTCCGTCGAATCATTTTCGCCCTCTTCGACCGATAGGGAAAATTTGCAGGACACTTAGACGAAAGCCATGGAGCATACTTGGAGGTCTTGGAGCTGGCCTTTTCCTGCGCAGCCGCGAGACGGTCCAAGAGCTCTTGCGAGAGCTGTTTCGCGGTCAATCTACTGTACATGGTCTAAGCGGCAAAAGCTCCGGGGACTAACTGAGGTCGAATGGGGATATCAACTCCAGGGCTATCCTGAGGTATTTATAGAGTTGTGGAGGAACCCACAAAAGATTCCCTTCCAGGTCAGCAAGCACTCGTCGAATATCGAGGGTTGGACTTTTCTTTCTTAGCGTAGGACTAACTCGCAAAGAGCGGGGATTGTGTACAACCCCATATTCACTGAGTGGGCCCCTCCGGCGAGTTCAGGGCTTTGTGGGACATTCAGGTTCAAGAAGACCAAAGTGGGCGGGTGGGGTAAGCAGAACAACACTCGCCCAAGGGGAATGAGAGGGTTCCCGCCCATAACAGGCGGGGAGGCTTCCACCAATAGTAGGCGGGAAGGATCTCGCCCATATAGGTGAGTGACATATTGATATCGGATCCGCCCTTTTAGGGAGCTGGGGAGACGAGTGTCTGGCTCACCCAAGCACTCGCCCCCTTTATGCGAGTGGTGCCTTCATGGACCACTCGTCCAGTGGGGTCCAGAGACAAAATTTTCTGGATGTCCTTGAAAATCTGCAAATAGCCTACCGGGACACCGGAGCTACGCTGTTGGCAGACTCAATTGAGTTGCGTATAGTAATTCTGAAAAACGGAGTTATGTTGTTGGCAGACCAAGGTTGAAAATCTATAAATAGAACCGATGGGGCACCTTTGGAGGGGAGGTGGAACAGTTTTCAATTACCTTCTTCCTTCTTCAGGCTCTCTCCAAAGGTGCCCAAGCTTAGCATTGGCTCGGGAGAGGAAGAGCTTCTCGATCTTCTGGGTGTGTGGTGGGATCTCCTGGCTGAGACCTCGGTTTTATTCCTAAGTTCCAGAGTCTTCGGTCCGATGTGCTAGTCAGAGAAAAGTAGGTGTGATGTCATACCCTTTTGAGACTCCGAACTCCACAGAGACCGATTTTTGTTTTCAACAGCAGGTTTAATGATTCAGATAGAAATGAACTAGTTGATCCTGCTTCCTATAGGAAAATCATTGGTAGCCTGATTTATTTGACTACTTCTCGACCTGATCTTACATACCAGTCCACATTTTGAGTCAGTTCATGGCAAAGCCTGGCACTCCTCATTTACATATGACACAGTATTCAAGTACTTTAGAAAGGAACAACTAGATCGATGCTGATTGGGCTGCCTGCCCCATGTCTCGCCGCTCAATTACAGGTTTTTGTATAGAACTTGGTGGAGCTCTCGTCTCCTGGAAAACTAAGAAGCAAATAACAGTTTCAAAATCATGAGCAGAGTCGGAATACCGTGCCATGGCAGCAACTTGTTGTGAACTCTCTTGGTTAATTAATCTTCTTGTCAATTTTCACATTTATGACTTGACTCCGATTCCTTTGCATTGAGATAATATCTACCAATGTCTACCATGAAAGCACCAAACATATAGAACTTGATTACCTCTTGGATTACCTCTTAGCAAGTTCAAGAAAAGTTAAATGTAACATCTATATTCTCCTTCACGTATATTCTCATACAAATGTAAGCAATTGGCTGATCTAGTATTAACAAGACTATTAGGCAAGACCATTCTACACAATTTACTAAAGGTACCTATCTTATGCAGTTTTCAACCACGAGTCCGCTGCCACTATCGGATTCAATTTTGTCAAGCAGTTTGAAAGTTATGATCCTCTAAAATTTTTGAACTCTTCCTCTTCTCCAAGGCCACCCCTTTCTTCCTCGACCAAACCTAGGCACTCTAGCGTGGGAAGGAGGGGGTGAATCGGCCTAGGCTAGACCCGTTCAGTCCGATTTTAGAGGTTCCAATTGGTTCTTTGAATGAATTGATTTTAGTTCGTACGTAACAATTTGATCTGTACTTATAATATTTTAGTCTTAAGCTTCGTTTGGGAGGAGTTATTTTCACCGGTCAAGCGTTTACGGCCGCATGAACCAGACCTTAAACCTTATTTTTCTTTTATGCGATCGTAAACGCTTGACCGGTGAAAATAAGTCCTTCCAAACAGATCCCTTGTCTGCGATTCAAATAAGTTTACAAATACTTAAAATAGATTTGCACATGATAACACTCACCAAATAAAAACACTGGAAATAAAAATGTGATTAGCAGTGAGCACATGTTATGCATGAGTTAAATAACAAACCACTGAAGACCAATCTCCACACAGATAAATAGATCACAACAGAGAAATGGAACTCTAAAAGCTCTAAAATTGTTGTAAGCTCCACACAAAATTCTTGAGCAGAGAAAAAGATAGAGACCAGGCAGTCGAAGACGCAAGTTGCAGAAGAAGATGCAGATGTGAAGCTTGGGAATGGCGTGATGCTCAAAAGGAGTCTTTCAATCAAAAGAACATTTTGGGAGGGAAATTTTCATTGATTTTTCCAGGACACAACAGAGACAATAACACCCCCGCGTGCAACAATGGCTCTCTTGCCGGCTTCCATGTCCACGGCAAGATGGATGTTTGCCGGAGATGGCTCGGCGGGAGGATAAATTGTTGGAAGCGTACAGTGGGCAAGACCTTCGACATTCACCTTCCAGCACATCGCCTCTGTTCTGTTTTAAAACAGAGGCGCAGTTTGAATTTCCAACATAAATAAGGGCATGCTGGTCAAAGAGGGAGAAAATTTTCTGTACATCTAACTTATCATCAGATATGTGCGGTATCTTTTTTTTGAGGTGATTGTTAACCGTAACTTGTTATTTTGGTAGTCGCAGTTTAAAACCGTTCAATTTTTTGCGTCTTTTTGAAATACGCTTTGTACATGCAATATCAGAAAAAGTGTTCAACAAGAAAGTTGTAGATATCGACGAGATCTACAACTTTCGTATTGATCACTTTTCCTAAAAATATATGTACAAGTCATACTTTGGAAATATGCTCAAGTTTTGCGCATTTTCGAAATACGCTTTGTACATGCAATTTCAGAAAAAAGTGTTCAACACGAAAGTTGTAGATCTCGTCGATATCAACTTTCACGGGGAACACGTTTCCTGATATTGCATGTACAAGGCGTATTTCAAAAATGCGCAAAATATTGAGAGATTTTGGGCTGCGACTAGCCAATTACGGATTACGGTTAACAATCGTTTTTTTTATAAGCAAAATTATAATTCTAACATCATTTACAGTTATAAATTACAAGTTTACAACTATAATTTTTGAATAAAATATAGTTATAAAATAAATATAATAATTTATAACTATATTTTTTCCTTAAAACATATATAAATTAATATTTCATAAATTATTTATTAAAAAAAGATAGATTTTGCTCCAAAAAATAATTTGCACGACTACCTCTTGGTATGCCACACGTACAAAAATTTTTACAATGAAAGAGGTGGGTGGAGTAGCCAACTCGCCATGATACTTATGAAGGATGCAGATTTCATTTTTATCATTGATGCCTTTTTTTGGCACGTAATACTCAAGTATTACTGTTCCATGCACGAGAAGATCTGATCGTCCGATCCGCAATTTGACGGTCGGATTTCCGTAAAAATAACACCGTATTTTGAAATTCCGAATACGAACGCATTTTGACGGATCGAACGGCCACTGAAATCACAACAGCCACTGCTAGGCTAAACAGGGCCTACAAATAAATTAAACTTCTATATATTAGATAGAGCTCGATCAATTGAAGCTTGAACCTCACCAGCCCAACTGAACCGCTGCATAATACCCCAAGTAGACATCAAATCATCAAGCTACCAAAAAAATGAATATAGTGTGTAAGATGCGCTCGAAACATCCGGAGGAGGGTCAAAGTGGAACCCTCTCTCCGTTGCCCCCAGCTAGATTTATATAGAGCAAAACCTAGGGTTCCCACGCGCAAAGCCCCCGAGCCCGTTATTCGTCCGAATATACCTTTACGATCTCCTCCTATATTCGTGACAAATAACGGTAACGTTTCGGGGTGCTGGAGAGTAGACAAAATAATAATTCAAACTAAACAAAACATTCAGGACAAATTATACTAATTAATCAAAATAAAAGGGTTTTGTCTAAACGGCAAACCATCACACAGATTTTATCCCAAAAAATAGTCTGAATAGTTATTACAAAACAAAACAAAACATGAATTAAACGTTTGATGATTCTACTCATCTAGTAGATCATCGTCATCTATGTCCTGATCTACTTCTCCTCAATAATCTCCATTGTAGTCTGTAAGAAATTTCATGAGTCAGACTCTATGAATTCACAAACATATGCAGTAACGTTTAAAGTAAACTAGCTCTTACTAAATGAGCTTAGCACTTCTAGCAACGGTGAAGTAACCCTATCAGCATCTCATGCAGTCTAACTAGGACTAGTCACGTTACTTTACTCATTACAGATCACTATGTGCCTCACCAACACATGTGGGCACACATCACGTGCAACATTATCAAATGTGGAATAATGTGCTGTGACCAATAATGTTTAGATTAACATTTACAACGACTTTCAATTTCCAGTTGAATAATTCTTGAATCAACTTAAAATGAGAGGACGTTTAGTTATCAAGTGTGGAATAACCAGCATTCAAGCATCTTGGGTTTTCATCAAGAAATTATTTGGGGTTTTCAGTTTGTTACTTATTAGATGCTTGAATGTTGGCAGCTATAGGCTCGTACATATCAAAACATAAACGTTGGAGAAAAGTTTCATATTTCTATGAACTTTAATCTCATTTCCCCCGATATTTTGATTGTGAGAGTTCTATTTAATCCTTTAGTCAAGGCGTTTGCAACATTATATTTCGATCTCACATCAACCAGGGTCATAATCCATTGACTTGTGAGGGAGGTCAACCAGGTCTGTTTCATCCTAAGTTGCCTTCTTTTGCCATTAAACAAGTGTTCGTGGCAATCGTTTTAGTAGCTTGATTGTCGCAGTAAACTGCAACAGAACTCAGTTTCAGGCTTGACATAGGCCTTCTTCATGGTAACCGGCTGATCCGGTTCATAACAGGCTTCTGACTTCCCTGACAGCTGCTGTAGACCGGCTGGATCGGCAGCTGTCATATCAATCAGTCACTTCTTGAAATTCTCTAACTGTCAGATAGTGTCGAGACTTTCTGTTCTTAAGTGTCAACACTTATAGACCAAGTGTCGACACATGTTGTGTAAGTGTCGACACAAGTCTACAAGGTGTCGACACAACTCCTTGTATGTCTCGACACAGATTATTCTTCAAGTGTCGACACTGAAATTAAGTGTCGACACAAGTACTTGATCTTCATTCTTTAACTGTATTCTTCTAAGTGTCGACACATCTCCTTTGTGTCGACACATCTTTATGTGTTGAAACTGTCAAGTGTCGACACTGCTTCTTGGTGTCGACACAAGTCTTCAATTTTATTTCTTCAGCTGAGTGTAGACACATTCCCTTAGTGTCGACACTTGTACTTAGAATATTTTGTAAACTTTTCTGTTCTTTGCTAAGTGTCGACACAGCTCCTTGTGTCGACACTTTCTTCAAGTGTAGAGTCTTCAACTAAGTGTCGACACATTGTGCTGGGTGTCGACACTTTCTTCAAGTGTTGACTCTTCTGGTTGTGTGTCGACACATTGTGCTGAGTGTTGACACATACTTCAAGTGTTAACTCCTTTGAGTGTGTGTCGACACATTGTGCTGAGTGTCGACACATTCTTCATACGTTGACTCTGCTGATTGAGTGTCGACACATTGTGTTGAGTGTCGACACTTGTCCTTAGTCTCTGCAGAATTTTGCTGAGTGTCGACACAACTCCAAGTGTCGACACTTTCTGATGTAGACTCAGCTCTTCTAGGTGTCGACACTTCTGCTAAGTGTCGACACAGCTTTTATGCATTCTTCTACACTGAGTGTCGACACAGCTCCAAGTGTCGACACTTTCTGTCTGGTGTCGACTCTTCATCCCAGGTGTCGACACAATGACTCCAAGTGTCGACACTGCTTGTCTGGGTGTCGACACAAGCTTTCTCAAGTGTCGACGCTTTCCCTCTGGGTGTCGATACATGGACTTAGAAACTTTTAGCTTCAGTCCAGTGAGTACCTAACCTACACAAGTAACTCAAACAAACATCAAACACATTATGATGTATATCATTGAGTTAGGTGAGGCTTCTTCAAATCAGGTACATTTGACCAATGTACCCAACAATCTCCCCCTATTTGGAGAAGTCATAACCCTTAGTCAATGATATACACCATTCATAATTAAAAAATTACAAAATGATGAAAAGCAGATTATAATCAACAGGGTTAACATGAACATGTAAAACTTCACACATATACACATTCAACATTCCAGAACAAATAAGAAATAAACACATTTCAGAACAATCATACTATATTTATCACATATTGTTCTAACATTGTTCCTTATACATTTTCAATGTTGTACAAAAATGTTTTTCATTTAAAAGATTACAACAAGCTTCAAGTTTAATTCCTAATCTATTTCTGATCAGGTTCTTTGATAACAATTCCTTTTCCAGCTTTAACTTGAGCTTTGACAGCAGCAGCAGCAGGCTCAGCATCAGCAGGCTTCTTGCCTTTTGAGTCTTTCTTCTTTTGTTCTTCAGTCTTGATTTTCTGCCTCTCAAAGTAATGATAGAGCTTAGGAAAGTACTTGCTAGGCTCCACAGCTGTAGGAGGTAGCTTTCCTAACTTAGCCTTCCTTCTATACTGGACAATGGCTTCCTGCCTGATCTCATGCTTCCTCCATTCAGCTTCTGAGAACCACTTGTTTCTATCAGTAGTATTGTCTTTAGCAGCTTTCCAGATAGTGAGAATGATATTTCTAGAGGTAGGGCTCCACTGTTCAAAATCTGGCTTTTGTTCTGCTAGTTCCCTAAACCTCTTCTTTGACAGCCTTGTCTCTTCTTCTTTGTCCAAAGCCTCTTGCATAGCTGCTGTTATAGGTTGAGTAACCTTTTCTAAATGGACATTGTCCTTGCCCCCAGATGGGCTATACATAGTGCTCACCTCTGCATGAATCATTTCAAAATCTGGAGGTGGATAAATGACTTGAGCTACTTCTTGTGGCTCACCTCCAAAATAGGCAGGGTTCAGTCCAGATTCAGCAACTTCATTGTCATCACACAGGGGAGGATATCCAAGTGTAGCCCTGATTGAATTTGAAATCCATTTTGCATGCTCAGAACTTGCCTTGACTAACACTCTCTCCCCCTTTATGACTTCTTGGGCTACATGGTCTCTTACATCATCCTTCTGGAACCTGATTTGGCTGTCCAAGTACCTGATACCATCCTTAAAATAAGGTCTAAGCTTTGTAAGCTGTTCAGAAATGACCTTCTGTGAATCCTTAATAGCAGTCTTGACAGCAGCAATTTCATCTTAAAAAGCTTTATCAAATTCAGCCTTTGCAGCATCAGTAGAAGTAGATGGTTCAGCAGACTTATTCTTTAATTCAGTTACTATAGCATTGTGGGAGGCAGTTAAATTGTCATTCATTCTTAATTGATTCTCCAGCACATAGCCTTGCTTCAGTGCTATATCATCTACTTGAGACTTGATTTTCTCCTGGTGAGTTGCCAAATAGACCACTGCATTACCACCCTTGTGGAAGCAGTCAGTCATTTCCTTCTTATTCAAATTCATTTCAAACCTTATTGATTTGATATCTTGAGCTAGATCAAATTATAGGGTCTTGTGCCCTTCATCAACATAAGTTTCTATAGCCTTCCTTTGTTCATCCATCTTGATTTGCAGTGCAATCAGTAGAGCACTATAGTCAACAGTTGGGGCTTGTTGAACTATGGGCTGTGGGGCTATGGATTGCAAGGCTTTCTTGTAACTCTGACTTCTCCTCTTGAAGACATAGAGTTTCTTCTTTTTAGCTTGTGCAGCCTCATCTTCCTCAGACTCTGAAGTACTGGCTATATTCACCCTATCCTTAGGGCTTGATGGTTTGTCAGCTTGCACATCATGTGCTTTCTCACTTTCCTGCCTTATAGGCTCTTCTTGAACTTGAAGTGTCTCCCCCTCAACAGCAGCACCCTTCTCTTCAGCAGCACCATGCTTGTCCATGTCAAAATCCTCTTGATCTAAATTAAGAAATAGATCTTCCATTGTGTATTCAGCTGGAGACTGTGCAGGAGAAGTGCTGGGTTCATCAACTACTTTATCAGGAACAACTTCATGTACTACTGATGTGTCTTGGAGAACAACATCTGGTACTTGATTTGCTTGCTGAGTTTGCTGATGGACATCAGACAAATCAGAATCTATTATAGAAAAATCTAAAGTATTGAGGTCAGAAAGTACCTCTTGGATAATGAGAGTAGCTTGCTCACTCTCCAGTGTAGAGGGTTGTTCTACAGCTGGAGGCTCCCCCTGTCTTGGATCCTTATTCATGGGGCTAGCTGTAGGCAGCTCCCCCTGGATTTCAGCTGGCTCTTGAGGAGCAGGTGACTTCTCTGCAGCCACATTCTCATGACTATCAGGAGTGAAAACAACATGTTCTTCACTACCTGAACTGCTGGAGGACTCCTGAGTCACAGCAGCTATCTTCCTCTTCTTCTTTGGAGGGGAATCCTTCTTAGAAATTTGCTTCTCTGGGGTAGGAACTTCCTGAGATAGTACTCTTTCCCACCTGGAAAATATCCTTTGGTCCATCCTTCTCATGTGATTGATTTTAGTAGCAGCAGCATTACTCATTACCTCTGGTATTGTACCAGCCAGGTAGAGACTTAGTATTCTGCCCAGATTGGGCTTCTTCAGACTCTCCTTAATTTTGTCAAACACAACCATTGACCAGTCTGTTTTTAGGTTGAAGATGATTCTGGTCATAACACTGAACATGGAGGCTGACACCCTGTCATGTCCTCCAGTCTTACTGAGTATTACTTTACCCACAATTTCTGACAGGAATTTTCCTTGAGTATTCATACCTCTCCTGTTGAATACAGATCCAATCTTCAGCTTAGGATCTAGACCACACCAGGTAAGTGCTTCTTTGATCTTAGATGTAGTCACTTCCTCTTCTTCTTGAATTTTAGGTAGCTGAAGTACCTTTCTCAGAGATTTGGGTGAAATCTTTACCCTGGTGCCATGCACTTTTGATTTGATTTTGTAACCTGAGTCATCTACTGAAGCTCCAGTAAGGAATTCGAGAACTTCCTTCTTCCATATTTTTGTTGGTTCTGAAACCAAATACTCCAATCCAGAATCGGTGACTAGGGTTATCACCGATTTGATTTCTTGATCGCCATTGTCAAAAGCACCTCGCACGAGCTCATAGCCTTCGTTAACATTCTCCTCGAGCTTGGGAGCCATTAGGGTTTAGAGATTTAGTCTAGAGAAAAGAGAAATGTCGACACAGCAGTTTTGGTCTCGAAACTCTGAAAGCGTGTCGACAAACAAAGACAGAATCCTATTTATACCTTTCTGGTTTGAAGACGAACAGGCGGGATGGATTACTAAAGATGTGTCGACACTGGCAATAAGTGTCGACACTGACTTATAATGTCTCGACACTCATGTGTCGACACAAGTTTAGTCAACAGACATTATGTGTCGACACTTGGTTATGTGTCGACACAACATAACTCGACACATCGTCGAGACTTTACTTAGAAAAATTCTGAGTAAATACTAAGTGTCGACACCACTTGGGATGTGTCGACACCTACTTGTCATGTGTCGACACTAACATTCTGAAGTGTCAACACCAACTTCCTAGATGTGTCGACACCATTTTTCTGAAGTGTCGACACTTACTATTCTGTGTCGACATAGACTTGTCTATGTGTCGACACCTTTTTACTTAGCCAATTTTTAGTTCTGTAAACTTAGTCTAAGTTTATCATACCTATTTCAATTTTGAACCTATTGAACTTAGCTTCTTCTAAGGGCTTAGTAAACATATCAGCTATCTGATTATCAGTTTTAACATATTCAAGTGCAATATCATTTCTTTCTACATGCTCCCTAAGAAAGTGATATTTAATCTAATATGTTTAGTTCTACTATGAGATACAGGGTTATTAGCTATTGAAATAGCACTTGTAGAATCACAGTAAAGTGAAGTTCTACTTACCTGAAATCCATAGTCAACTAGCTGATGTTGAATCCATAGAAGTTGAGCACAGCAACTTCCTGCAGCTACATATTCTGACTCAGCTGTGGAAATAGCCACACTGGTTTGCTTCTTACTACTCCATGAAATGAGTCTTCCACCTAGGAATTGACAGGATCCAGTAGTGCTCTTTCTATCTTCTTTGCATCCTGCAAAGTCTGCATCTGAATAGCCTGTTAGATCAAAATCTCCATTCCTAGGGTACCAGAGGCCTAGATAGGGAGTGCCCTTTAGATATCTCAAGATTCTCTTGACTGCAGTCAAGTGAGACTCTTTAGGGCAGGCTTGATACCTGGCACAAACACATGTAGCATACATAATGTCAGGCCTACTTGCAGTCAAGTATAGTAGGGAGCCAACTATCCCTCTATACAAGGTTTCATCTACAGGTTTCCCTGCATCATCCTTGCTCAGAGACATACTTGACCCCATAGGAGTCTTCATGGTACTGGATGAATCCATACCATACTTTCTTATGAGTTCTAGGGTGAACTTAGACTGACATATGGATAGACCACTTCCAGTCTGTTTAACTTGGAGACCCAAGAAAAACTTCAGTTCTCCCATACTACTCATCTCAAATTGACTTTGCATAAGCTTTGCAAACTTTTTGCAAAGGCTACTTTCAGTAGACCCAAATATAATGTCATCTACATATATTTGGACAAGTATGACTTTGCCTCTAGATTCCCTAAGGAATAGAGTCTTATCTATTTTCCCCCTTGAGAACTTGTTCTCAATGAGGAAACTAGATAGGGTTTCATACCAAGCTCTAGGTGCTTGTTTTAACCCATACAATGCTTTCCTAAGTCTATAGACATAATGTGGAAGAGTAGGATCAACAAAACCTGAAGGCTGCTCCACATATACTTCTTCCTTTAGATTACCATTTAGGAATGCTGACTTGACATCCATTTGGTATACCTTGAATCCTTGATAGGTTGCATAGGCCAAGAACATCCTTATGGCCTCCAGTCTGGCTACTGGGGCAAAGGTTTGATCAAAATCAATACCTTCTTCTTGCCTATATCCTTTTGCAACCAGTCTTGCTTTATTCTTTATGATGACCCATTGTTCATCTAACTTATTTCTATAGATCCACTTAGTTCCTATAACATTGTGGTCTTTAGGCTTTGGAACCAGCTCCCAAACTTTGCACCTTTTGAACTGATTAAGTTCTTCTTGCATAGCTTCAGTCCACTGTGGATCTTGTATAGCTTTTCAAATTTCTTTGGTTCTATTTGAGACAGAAAACTTGAATATACTACAGCATTCTGATTTCTGCTCCTTGTCTGAACACCTTGTCTTGGATCTCCAATTATCAGCTCTACTGGATGATCTCTTAGATGCCTGTTGGCTGGAGGCATCCTTACTTCTGGTTGTACTTCTACAGCATCTTCATCATGCTGAGTTCCTTGTACTTCTTCAGCTCCTGGTACATGTAGTTCTCCCCCTGGACATAAGCCATCTCCTTCTACTTGCTGTCTTGCAGCAGGTACATCTTCTATGGTTAGCTTGTCCATCTTCTTAGTAAGACCTGTGGGGCTGCATACATTGCTAGACAACTCATTGTTAATTAGTTGTGTCTCATCAAAAACTACATGCACAGACTCCTCTACAACTTGTGTAGTCAAGTTGTAGACTCTATAAGCCTTACTATTATTGCTGTACCCAACAAACACTCCCTCTTGGGACTTGGCAGCAAACTTAGTTAGGTAAGACTTTCCATTGTTAAGTATGAAGCATTTGCAACCAAAAATCCTGAAATAGGATAGATTTGGTTTCCTGCCTTTCACAACTTCATAGGGGGTCTTGTTTAACCTTTTAGTGATGGTAGCCCTATTTATCACATGGCATGCAGTGTTAACTGCTTCAGCCCAGAAATACTCTGGCAGTGATGAATCACTTAATAGGGTTCTACCAGCCTCTATCAAGGTCCTATTTTTCCTTTCAGCAATGCCATTTTGCTGAGGTGTTCTAGGTGAAGAGAATTCTTGAAATATCTCATAGTCTTCACACAGCTTTGTCATGCTTTCAGACTGAAACTCAGTACCATGGTCACTTCTAATTTTGACCACTGTACAGTTCAATTCATTCTGAATTTGCTTAACAAAGCTATGGAAGACACTAGGTGTTTCAGATTTCTGCTTTAAGAAGAACACCCAGGAAAACCTTGAGTAGTCATCAACAACTACAAAGGTATAGACCTTCCTACCTAAGCTGTGAACTGGCATTGGACCAAATAGATCCATATGCAAGAGGTATAAACACCTCACAGCATCTTTGTTGTCTAAGCTTCTAAAGGTGGATTTAGTCTGCTTGCCCTTTTGACAAGCTGAGCAAATGCCATCTTTGACACACTTAACTTGAGGACCATTCCTCACTAACTCTTTGCTAAAGAGTTTGCTAATAGTCTTGTAGTTAAGATGAGCTAGCCTCTTGTGCCACTTGACACAATGAGAGATTGTCTCATCAGCTACAAGACAGACAGGAGAACCATTGTTCTCAATCATAATGTCTAAGCAGTAGACATTCCTCTTTCTATATCCTGTCAAAATGATCTCTTGATCACTTGACCTCTTGATATGACAACCATTTTTAACAAATGAGATGTCATACCCTACATCACTTAACTGACTTATACTAATGAGGTTGTGTTTCAACCCTTTAACATAAGCCACTTGAGTAATGGTAACAAGGTTTGAAGAGATGTTACCAAACCCTTTGATGATTCCTTTTTCAGAACCACCAAAGGTCACTTTAGGACCATTTTTGATTGGAATGTAGTCCTTCAGTAGTCCCCTTGTTCCAGTCATATGTCTGGAACATCCACTATCCAAGTACCATGTTGGGGTATGGCCACTTGGATTCACCTGCAAAACAAATTAATGAACCTTAGAACCCAAAGTAAACTTGGGTCCTTGGTGATTGTTAGTTTGCAACTTGACATAGCTACCTGCTGGCTTTCCACCAGGTAACTTGCTACTCAACTTGGCACTGGCATTGTGCCAACAATCCAAGGCAAAGTGGCCAACCTTGCCACAACACCAGCATTCAAACTTGTTGTACCTTTGCTTAGGTACAGACTTGGCTGTCTTGACTACAGCAGGCTTATTGAATGTTGGGGCTTTGCCCTTGGACTTGGACTGATCCTGAACAGTCCTAGCTGGTTTAATAAAACCCAATCCAGCCTTTCCTTTATGATGAACAAATTCATCAATCAAGGGTAGCACTGATTTAGGTTTTGAAAACCTAGCAACTAGCTCTCTTTCCTTCTGGAGATTGATCTCCAGTAACTTAATTTGATCATTTTTATAAGTGATAGTTCCCATCTGAATCACAGTAATGTGTTTCAGCCTGGCTACCTCATTGAGCTTTTGATCAAATTCCTTCTCAAAGTCTGTTGCAGCTGCCTTTAGATCAGCAATTTCCTTTGCCTGACTTTTGGCAAGGGACTTGCTTTTCTTATAGGCTTGCAACAGTACTTTATATTCATCTAAGAGCTGATGAATATCTCCCTCAGATTCAGAAACACTTCCATCACTTGATGAAGATGAATCTGACTCTGAACTAGAACTGAAATCTGAACTTTGAGTTGGACTTTGTACCTGACTAGGTCCTGGCTGCTCCAGGATTTTGGTACTTTCAGTCAATGCCATCAGTCCTTGGCACTGACACTCTTCTTGTTCATAGATTGATTCCATGATCTGCATAAACTCCTCTTCTTCTTCAGCAAATAGCCCTATGTAGGCTTCAGCATCTGTCTCAGTGTCTGAAGAAGAAATGTCTGAAAGAGTCTTCTCATTCTTTGCAACAAAGGACTTCTCCTTCTTTCCTTTGAAGTGAGTCTTCTTTTTGTCACTGGATTCTTTTCTTCTCTCAGGACAATCTGCAATTACATGACCCTGTCTATTGCAGCAGTAACACACTATCTTAGACCCAGTTGCCTTGCTAGTCTTTGTCTTTTTCTTGTCCTTCTTTGAAGGCTTCTTCTCCTGATACTGGACTTCTTTCCCTTTGGAAAATGAAGGTCTGGACCTCCACTGTTTCTTCTTCAGGAATTTCTGAAAATGTCTGGTAAATGCAGCAAAGTCTTCATCACTTTCACTGCTTGTAGACTTTGTGCTAACAGACTCATCAGATTCTGATTCAACTACCTCTGGAGGAGGAGTTGATGACTTAGTCCTGCTCTTTCTAGGTACTTCTGACTTGAAGGCAACAGTCCTTTCCCTGTGCTCAGTCCTTGTTGATCTTTCCTCCTCTTTTCTCACTGACAGCTGCATCTCATAAGACAACAACTTGCCAAACAGTGTGGGAGGAGGAATTTCTCCCAACTTTGCCATTTCTCTGATGGCACAGATCTTGGTGTCCCAATCTTTGGTTAGGGACCTTAAGAACTTATCATTCAATTCATAGTTAGTGAACTCTCTTCCATAGGACATGAGTTCATTAACAATTCTATAGAACTTCTTGTAGCATTCAGTGATGCTATCTCCTCTTCCTTGCCTAAAGCTCTCATACTCTTGATTAAGCAAGGACTTCCTATCTTGCCTAACTTCTTCAGATCCTTCCATATACACTATAAGAGTGTTCCACATCTCTTTTGCTGTCTTACAGTGAATTAAGTTCTGGAAGGTGGCATCATCAATGGCACTTACTATAATGTTTTGTGCCCTTTTGTCCATAGTGGCTAGGACAATTTCATCCTTGGTCATCTCAGAGAAATCCTTTGGAGTCCTCTGATTTGCATCCAATTCTGAGATCTTCATGGGCACATATGACCCTTCCTTAACTGTGATGTAGATTCTTGGGTCTGAGGCCTCCATAAATAGCCTAACCCTTTCTTTCCAGATTCCAAAAATCTCCTTCCTGCATATGGGTAACTTCATGGAACCCAACTCTTTGTGATTCTCATAAGAACCCATGTTTCTTGAAGTTCTTGAATTTCTTGAATCTGTTTTCTGACTTACACTGTTTCTGCCAAACAGGATCTCCTTACACTGTTAGTCCTTGTTTTGAGTAACCTGGCTCTGATACCACTTGAAAGTTATGGTACCTAAACACCTAGAGGGGGGGGGGTGAATAGGTGACCTAAACCTTTTTAAAACTTTGTTGGCAGCAAAACAGTTATCTCACAGATTTCTACAGCTAACAGCAATAACAGAATATAAACAGTTCATGCACAGCACAGCACAGCACAGCAGACACACAGATTTATAGTGGTTCCCCAATCTTTGGGTACATCCACTTTCCCCCTTCGCCTATCTAGCAGTGTACTAGATTCGGCCAAACTTCTCCACTATCTCAGAACCCAACTAGGTTCCTACACCTCAGGCCCAAAGCCTTACACTCAGCCACAAAGGCCTACACTCAGCCACCCAGGCCTACACTCAGCCAATTAAGGCCTACACTCAGAGTTCTTCAACTCCTACACTCAGGCAACCAAGCCCTACCCTCAGCCTTTATAATATAGGCTTACAATTCTCTCAGATCCAATGGATCCTACAAGTTAAGATTGAATTACAATAACTAACTCTACAACTCAGAAAATAAGAGAGTAGTTGAGAGTTTCTTGAAGAGTTCTTGGAAGAACTCAGCTAGATCCAAACTGACTTAGCTTCCTTCAAAGCTTCTTGAGTTAGAACTGAATTAGTCTGAATCCTCTGCAGTTGATCCTTGACCTCTGCTTCTTGAGATCCAGATGATTCTGAATCCTTCTTCTCAGCCTTAGTTCCAAAGACTGAATTCTTGATTGGAGCTCTCTTTCTCCAACTTCTTAGATCTGCTGATGGACAGCAAGATCTTCTTGATTTGTATCACTTGGATAGCTTGATCAGCAACCACTTGAACAATTCTCTTAGATTAATCCTTTCAACAACTTCTGCATTAACAACTCTTTCTGTAAACAGTCTGTGCCTATTTATAGGCCTTCTTCATGGTAACCGGCTGATCCGGTTCATAACAGACTTCTGACTTCCCTGACAGTTGCTGTAGACCGGCTGGATCGGCAGCTGTCATATCAATCAGTCACTTCTTGAAATTCTCTAACTGTCAGATAGTGTCGAGACTTTCTGTTCTTAAGTGTCGACACTTATAGACCAAGTGTCGACACATGTTGTGTAAGTGTCGACACAAGTCTACAAGGTGTCGACACAACTCCTTGTATGTCTCGACACAGATTCTTCTTCAAGTGTCGACACTGAAATTAAGTGTCGACACAAGTACTTGATCTTCATTCTTTAACTGTATTCTTCTAAGTGTCGACACATATCCTTTGTGTCGACACATCTTTATGTGTTGAAACTGTCAAGTGTCGACACTGCTTCTTGGTGTCGACACAAGTCTTCAATTTTATTTCTTCAGCTGAGTGTAGACACATTCCCTTAGTGTCGACACTTGTACTTAGAATATTTTGTAAACTTTTCTGTTCTTTGCTAAGTGTCGACACAGCTCCTTGTGTCGACACTTTCTTCAAGTGTAGAGTCTTCAACTAAGTGTCGACACATTGTGCTGGGTGTCGACACTTTCTTCAAGTGTTGACTCTTCTGGTTGTGTGTCGACACATTATGCTGAGTGTCGACACATACTTCAAGTGTTAACTCCTTTGAGTGTGTGTCGACACATTGTGCTGAGTGTCGACACATTCTTCATATGTTGACTCTGCTGATTGAGTGTCGACACTTGTCCTTAGTCTCTGCAGAATTTTGCTGAGTGTCGACACAACTCCAAGTGTCGACACTTTCTGATGTAGACTCAGCTCTTCTAGGTGTCGACACTTCTGCTAAGTGTCGACACAGCTTTTCTGCATTCTTCTACACTGAGTGTCGACACAGCTCCAAGTGTCGACACTTTCTGTCTGGTGTCGACTCTTCATCCCAGGTGTCGACACAATGACTCCAAGTGTCGACACTGCTTGTCTGGGTGTCGACACAAGCTTTCTCAAGTGTCGACACTTTCCCTCTGGGTGTCGACACATGGACTTAGAAACTTTTAGCTTCAGTCCAGTGAGTACCTAACCTGCACAAGTAACTCAAACAAACATCAAACACATTATGATGTATATCATTGAGTTAGGTGAGGATTCTTCAAATCAGGTACATTTGACCAATGTACCCAACAAGTGGCATGTCCATCACGAAATATTTTATCCACTCTGCCTCTTCACCAGCTGAAGCTAGAGCATAGAGTTCAGATTCCATAGATGAGAGCGCAATGCACGACTGTCTCTTGGACTTTCAGGGTACAGCTGCTCCTCCTAGTGTGAATAGGAATCCATTAGTGGACTTGCTGTCATTTACTTCTGAGCACCAAGATGCATCAGAATATCCTTTCAGAACTGGAGGATGACCACTATAACATAAAGCATACTGTCGGGTGTGCTTTAAGTATCTCATCAGCCTATCAAGGGCATCCCAATAGTTTTGGCCAGGATTACTAGTGAACCTACTTAATATGCCGACCGTAAAGGTTATGTCAGGTCTCGTACAAACCATAGCGTACATGAGGCTACCAAGCAGTTTAGAATAATCTAACTGTCGAACCACACCCCCATCATTGAGCTTTAAGCGGTTAGAATAATCGTATGCTGTCTCAGCCGCTTTACGTTCACTGTATCCCCACGTGTCCAACATGGACTGGATGTAGTGGCTTTGACTTAGGGAAATGCCATATTTTCCAAAGCTCACTTGCATACCTAGTAAAGTGTCAACTACACCGAGGTCTGTCACGCTAAATTCTTTAATTAGACCTGACTTTACGTCATCCACTTCGGATTGATCAGATCAAAGAATAAACATATCATCCACGTACAAGCATATTATGACGACTTTGTCTGATCTATGACGTATGTAAAGACATTTGTCCGAGAGACTCGACATGAATCTCATATTCTTTACAGTATAGTCAAACTTCTCATGCCATAATT
The DNA here is from genome assembly GCA_039583875.1 of Platanthera guangdongensis. NCBI lineage: Eukaryota > Viridiplantae > Streptophyta > Magnoliopsida > Asparagales > Orchidaceae > Platanthera > Platanthera guangdongensis. The sequence continues at coordinate 57,693,759 of CM077158.1, forward strand.
TCGGTGTTTGTTTTAATCCGTATAGCGATTTTAATAGCTTACAGACCTTATTTTCGTGACCGTCTACAATGAAACCTTCAGGTTGACTCATGTAGATCTCTTTGGTCAGATCTCCGTTCAAGAACGCAATCTTAACATCCATTTGATGAACAATAAAGTTCTCAATGGCCGAAATAGCAAGAACCCTAATGGTTGCTAAGTGACACACATGTGAGTATACATCAAAATAGTCTACTCCGCTTACTTGTGTGAAACCTTTAGCCACCAGCCGTGCTTTATACTTAGCGACGCTACCATCGGGATTTAGCTTCTTTTTCAGAACTCACTTGCACCCTATAATTTTAGCCCCTTTTGGCTTATCAACTAACGTTTAGGTGTCGTTCTGAAGGAGAGAGTTCATCTCATCCTCAATGGCTTCTTTCCAGAGTAGGGAATCCCTTGATCTCATCACTTCCTTAAAGGTAGATGGATTAGCCTCAATGTGATAAGTGACGAAATCACTACCGAAGGTTCTGGGGGTTCTCTCTCTCACTGAAGTCCTCCTAGACTCTACGCCAGAGTTATCTACCGAAAAAGAAGAGGAGGTGCTCGGTACTGATTCAAGATTTTACTCAGTAATAGTTACTTGTATAACTGAGATCGTTAAGTTCTTATCTTTGAAGAATTTATCCTCGAAGAACACTACATCTCTAGATTCTATTATGATATTATTAGAAATATCAAGAAACCTATCTGCAGTACTATCTTCAGCACAACCTAAGTAGATACATGTATTGGTCCTAGGTCCAACCTTAGACCGTCTAGGGTCAGGAACCCTCGCATAGGCTATACAGCCTCAGGTCTTAAGTCTAGTTAAAGACGGGGGTCGCTTAAACCAAAGCTCGTAGGGTGTAACCTCTAACTTAGTATGAATAACTTTATTCAGAATGTGATTCGCAGTCAAAACTGCTTCTCCCCAATAAGCGGAAGGCATGCCTGCAGTGAGCAGCATAGAGTTCAACATCTCTGTTAACGTTCTATTCTTGCGCTCAACTATGCCGTTAGATTGGGGGGAGTAAGGAGCAGTGGTTTCTGCTATTATGCCCTGTGAAGCAAGGAAGCATCTGAACTCACTGGATATATATTCTCCTCCTCTATCACTCATAAATCTCTTTATTTTCATGTTTAATTGGTTTTCTACCCTGGTTTTGAAAAGACAAAACTTTTCAAACGCTTCGTCTTTAGTTTTAAGCAACGAAATATGACAAAACCTTGTGTAGTTATCTATGAACGTGATCATATACTTCCTTCCACCTCTAGTTACAAAACTATTAAAGTCACAAATATCGGAATGTATAAGCTCAAGAGGTGTTGTACTCCTAATAACCGTGTCAAATGGTTTCCTAGTGATCTTAGTCTGAGCACATACTTCACATTTTTCAAGTGGAGACTTAGTGTCTAATGTGATCTTGTGAGTTCTAGCTACTTAGAACATTTTCTTGTAGTTTACGTGTCCTAGTCTCTCATGTAGAGTCATAGGGCTAACTAAATTCAATTGAACTTGTTCAATACATCATTTGCTAGACTCAGACGGTACATCCTATTTTGGACGTAAGCACATCCAAAGTAGTGAGAGTTAACTGACAGAGTCACTCTACCGCTATAGAAGTTAACTAACATACCTGCATCACACAATACAATTATAGACACTAAGTTAACAGATAAAGAAGGAATAAATTTTATGTTCTTTAAAATTAAAGACTTACCTGAGAAGAGCATCAGAGTTGCGTTCCCCACCTTCAATATGTCAGCTGTTCCTCCATCTGCTACAGTCACTGATTCCTTTGCATTCTTCAGCTCTGTTAAAAGATTAGCATTGTTGCAAACATGACACGTTGCCCCAGAATCCAGGAACCACTTCGTGCTGGCCTGCGCGTGTCCGACCATGGCAACAAAGGCGGATGACTCAGCTTGGCTAACCAGATGGGTCTGGTTGCCTTCTTGTGGTGCTCTAGTTTTCTCCTTCCTCGGTAACTTGCCGTCAAATGCGCAGTGTCCCTACTTGTTGCAGTTAAAACATTTACCCTTAAATTTCTTAGAGGGTCTACTCGGTCCTGCAATCTGGGGGCTACTACGAGACGTTTTGGTCTTGTGAGGGGGAGGAGCACGCTTAGAGCTTGAAATCATGTTGGCAGCAGCCTTCTGCTTGCCAACAGTTTCCAAGGAGTGCTTCGTCCTGTTCTCATCCTCAATGCATATGAAACGTTTGAGGTCGTTCAGACCAACCTGCATCTTTTTGCGGTATATTTCCGTTTTGAAATTGTACCACGAGTAGGGCAACTTATACGCAATTCTGCCCGCAACAAAGCTATCGGGCAGACTAATAGACTCACTATGCAAGGAATCAACTAAATTTTCAAATTCTGATACTTGGGGGAGAATGACTTTCTCCTCGTCGAAGCTGAAGGAGTGAAATTTGTCCACCATATGAGCCTTTGAGAGGTCCTCCTCTTGCTTGAAATGCTCCTCCAGTGCCTCCCAGATCTCTTTAGCAGACTGCATCTTGATGTAGTTCTTAGCCATGCTAGAGGAGAGGCAGTTCAGCAGGTAATCCCTGCAGAAGTCCTCGTCTTCGATCCAATGTGCCTCATCTTCAGTCCCAGCAACGTCAGCATGAGTAGTCTTGATGGTGTAGAAGACGTTCAAGTATTTCATCTCGAACTGGGTGTTCAACTTCCAGTCGTTGAACTCTGTGGCCGTGAACTTCTCCAATTTGTTCATGAGCACTGGAGAGGAGAAGCTGAAGTTCCTCATCCCTTTACTTGCTTGCAAACCCTAACACTGAATCTGCCGGAAGAGAATACGGCTACCACTGAAGAGCAAACTGAATCAGCTTCACTGGATAGCTCTGGACCTATGGCGGTGGATCTGTACAGGCGGCAGTTCTTCCTCCCAGATCTGAACGCCGGCAGCCTCGGAGGAAGAAGTGGATGTCGGCGGTTCCAAGTTGGATGGGTGCGACGATGTAGACCTAGATCGACCCTTGCCCTAGGCACCGAAGGCCGACAAGCACGCAACCCGCAAGATTGCCGGCCACAGAGGTCGGCTGGATATCCTTATTCTGCGACGGTGAGGACGCTATCGAGCGTCGTCGGCGGCGGGGAAGACGCGATCGGCGGCGGGGAAGACGCGATCGGCGGCGGGGAAGACGCGATCGGCGGCGGGGAAGACGCGATCGACGACGGGAAAGACGCGATCGACGACGGCAAGCCCTTGTCCCGCGACGGGGAAGACGCGACGGCGAGCCCTCTGGTTCCGCGATCGAGCGCGATGGCGACCCCTAATTCCGCGACGGGGAGGACGGAGAAGAAAGTTTCGAGAATGTAAGATGCGCTCGAAACATCCGGAGGAGGGTCAAAGTGGAACCCTCTTTCCGTTGCCCCCAGCTAGATTTATATAGAGCAAAACCTAGGATTCTCACGCGTAAAGCCCCCAAACCCGTTATTCGTCCGAATATACCTTTACACAGTGGTCTTAGAAATACAACTTACCTCTTATTATTAAGAACAAAACAGAGGATGAAGTTCGATCAATGAAAGCAGAAAGCCTAACCAAACACTGTCATTCGTATTATTAGATATATATACAGCACTGGCTCCAGACTCCGAGCAACCATTACAGAGGAAAACGAGAGGAAACAACAAAAAACTAAAAAAAAAACAAGACAGAGTAGCTAGCACCTTAAAACATGAAGTCCTGGACTTTTTTGTTCTGTTTCCTACAAAAAATTACAGTTAGAATTGCCATGTTGCCTCATTATCAGTTAAAATCTTTCTCCATAACTTCAAAACTTAGATTTTTCCAATTTCCACCGTTAGCTTCATCCAACTATGTTCCTCCTGCAGTTATTGAATGCATATATTGTTACAAGAGCAAAACAGAGGATCTTGGGATCTCAGTAGGTCCAGTCATGCGGCAAGCAAATCTCCGACGGAGGGAGAAAATTCGCCGCCCGCTGCCCCGGCATTGGATTCCACTTTGGCTGTCGTTGCTGAAACTGCACGCTTCCCTTCTTCATACTCACTGGAATAAAACAAAGTGGTTTTTTTAGTTGAAATTGTCATTACTTGGATCGAAGAAGACATAAAAGAACAAACGGGTGAAAGACAAAAAGAACATAAAACAGAGCAGGAAAAATAAAATTTTTTTGGCCGCACTCACAGGGTTTCTTTCTGGAGTCTACACTGACGGTTCTTGGTATAAAAACGCCAGTTCCTCCGCTCTCCCTACCGGAGCTTTTCGCCCGGGTCGGCAAATATCGGTTTAAACCAAGGCTCTGGTTCTGCCTCTGCAAAAATCTAGCCCTCTCCAGTTGAAGCTCATCAACCTGCAAAAAGTAACCGGAATACATTAATCGCCATAAAGAACTTCCATTTTTGGGGAACACTAATCATCAAATATAGCAAGTTAAATTAAACACTAGCCTATACGAAATGAGAAAACGCAGCTGTCCTTACCTGTGCATCCACCGGTATTCCTGGATGAAATTTATGAACCGCCCTCGAAACAGGAAAGAAAGCGCCGGTGCCGCCGCCGGCTCCGTATACCACATCGCCGGAAGCGGGTCTTCGCCCTGTCGGAGCTTTATAGCCGACCGATCTCCCCTGCCCATGAAACTGAAACTAGAAGAAGAAAACTACGAAATCAGAACCTTAAAAAGGGATACATATCGAAGAGCTGAAACAAAAGTCGGAAGCTGGAGAAAGACCTCTGGATTCGGTGGTAAATCACGGAAGGGTTTAACGGCATGTATTGCGCGGCGGCGTTCCAGGAGGCCGAAAGCAGCAAGCTTTTGAGCAAGGCTGTCCATGAAAGCAAAGTCGGCTGGGTAGGCGGCGCCGGCGAGGCTACTGGGGACACGGCGGTGGTTGTGGCGGCAAACGCCCACTGCGCGGATGACGTCGGACGGTAGCCAGAGTTCTCCGTCGTCAAGGTTCGGCGGTAAATCATTCGCCATGAAGAGAGAGAGAGAGAGAGAGAGAGAGAGAGAGAGAGAGAGAGAGAGAGAGAGAGCGAGAGAGCGAGAGAGCGAGAGAGCGAGAGAGCGGAGAGGGAAGAAGATTGGCCGTCTTCAGAACAGTGGAGTAGAAGCACTCGTGTGGCGTGGTGTAAATAGCGGCGGGGTGCGCGTCGTGGGACCGTGCGAGGGCTATAAAAGAGGGGAAATGTTCGTGCAAAAGAAACTGGAAAAATATGCTGTGGGTAGTTTCGTAATTGCGCTTCTGCTATGAATTGATGTTGTTCATAAAATCTAACAATGAATGGGACCCATGACCTGTCGTCGGGTCCGAGGCACAGAATCGAGCCTGTGAACAAATTGAAAAAATCAGATGGGCCGGCCAAACGGGTTGCACGATAGACTGGGCCCTACCGGGAATTGTGGCTGGTTATATGTAACTATGGCTCTCTTTGGGAGGACTTATTTTTACCGGTCAAGAGGTTACGGTTTTAATTATGATCCGGTTCATGCGGTCGTAAGCGCTTGACCGGTGAAAATAAGTCCTCCCAAATTGAGTCTAAGTGTGTTTATGAAACGAATTGAATAGCTTTTCAATTGAATACAAATTTGACATAAAATATAGAGATTTCGAACTCATATTCGGTGTTGGATTCGGATTTGTCGTGAAATGTTAGATTCAAATTTGGGTTCAAATTCAGATTTAAAATCGAATTTGAACATGGATTCGAATTCGATATTGAATTTTCTAATGTTTAATTACATATAATGCTCAAATATAGTTTTTTTTGAATAAGAAATGTACAAGCATCATATTATTGGAAATTGGAATGAGAGAACAGTTGACTTATTCTTCAGACATTTCTCTAGAGGAGGAGGGTAAATAGAGACTAAATTTATTTTAAACTAACTATACAATTCACAGAATTTGCATTTACACAAGCTGTTAATCAGAATAAAGAAAGATAACTATAACCACAACATAAATAAAAATTAAATCACAGAATAATGCACAATCACAAAAGACACAAGAAATATAGTGGTTCTCCAAAAACTGAGTACATCCACTCTTCTACCCCCATGGTAGGAATTCACTATCAAAGTGCCCGAATCTTTTGATGAGGAGACTCTTAGAACCAATCACCAGATCTTTTGATAAGGAGATTTTGAACCAATACAATCTAAGTCTTTTCCCAAACAGACTCTCAGAATCTCTAACTGAATCATTTGAAGAGTGATTCTCAAAACTATTTTCACAAACTGAAAAGTTAATGAAACAAAATAGAAAAAGATTAAAGTAATTAGTGATCTTCTTGTTGAGTCCTCTCAGCAGAATCTCGAGGACTATATGACACTTTGTGAATTGATATCTGGAACTCTGATGAATCCATGAATAAGAACATCCCAATGATTATAAACCCTTAATTCAGATTATCCTTTAAACTTCTCTGAATCTGATATAACAATTGATAAGCCCTTGATAAGAAGAACTAATTCCTTTTCCAGATTCAGGAACAAAGATGATGATCAGCTGATTTAAGGAAGAACTCTAATTTTAGATGATAATCTACCTAACCTTTTCTGTCAAAATAAAACTTCCAAAACCTCGATCTAACAGACAACCTAACGTCTCTACGAATCAGTTATTCAATTCAAATCTTTCTTCAAGTAATTCTGAATTAATCTTCAAAAGAGTTCTCATTCAGAAATCTATTCGACGCAGCGTCGAGTTCATACTGACGTAGCATCGAGTTCATGCTAACGTAGCATCAAGTTCTGTAATCGACGTTACCTTGATATCATTTCAAGTATGCGTCGATTTAATCCTTTAATTAACGCCGACTTGTCATGTTCAGTTATTTTGACTTATACTCGAAGTAGAGTCGACTTTTAGTCAAAGTTGCGTCGACTTCTAACCGAAGTTGTGTCTGCTTCTAGTCGACGTTTGTTGGCATTTCATGACTTTCCCCTTAAATTCAGTTTGTCTTTCACATGTCCTTTATACCAATGACATTTTATGACTTCTAAGACCATATTACCCTCTATATACACCATGGATAACAAATCTAGGATATAAAATCACTTAAATTAATTTGTTAAGATAAATTACAAGAGTTTTTCCCAACAATCTCCCTCATTTATCTTAATAAATTTTACGAAATTTCAAAGGTGATTTTACAAAGACAAATCAGTAGATTACAAAAATTTGACTTACACACAACATATAATGAACGCATAAACATGAGAGACAACTGAATATGTGCGGCTTTAGAATGAAATTTATAAAATGCCAACATAGTTTTCTAAAGTATACCTTCAAAATATATTTGTTCTAAGATTGAGTTTTTTTTTCTAATGAACATCATATACATACCCTTCTTCTTTTTATGCACTGAATACTCTTCTCCAGGCAAGTTTTGATGCTCCCCTTGAACTGACACAACATCATCCATGACTTCTTTGGCTATCATGAGAATGGTTGGAACCTATGGTTCACATCTCTTTAGTTTGACAATATCAAATTCCGTGTTGTATTTGATCATACGTGTGTTGGGTATAATGTGCAGGTTCACAGGTACAAAAGAACAAAAAAAAAAAAAAATCAAATTCTAGTACCTACCGCCAAGCGCTAGCTTCGATTTAATTTTAGATGCGCTCTCTGCGGCCTATCGCATGGCGTTATCCATACCTCTAGGCGCTAGCTGTTTGTAAGGCCTGTCTCGTGGAGACCTGGGGGCCATTGTTTGGTGAGGCCTGTCTTGTGGAGAGCTAGGGGCCATTGTTTTGAGAGGCCGTCTCTTGAAGACCTAGGGGCCAATGTGTTGAGCTGAAAGCCGGAGGGGCCCGACTTAAGCAACTGTGAGTGCTAGCCTTGGTACATATCCAAGTTATGTACTACTGTGAATGGGAAAGGGGAGGCTAAACTGCATTGTGGCTTGTTGCACCCGACGATTTGAGCAACGGAAAAGAGCTGAACTGTACCTAACCTTATAGCGTTCGGCTTGGAGTGAGTCAGTGGCTTGAATCTCAGCATGACTTTGTCGTAGCATAGGTGAGTCTTTGACTTCGGCCCGAAAAGACCAGTGAATTCTCAAAATATTCTAACTGTCGCTGAGAATGGAGGTGGGACCATGGGTATTTTTGATACATCGATAATGTGCCCTGAGTGCACGAGGCTTGTGACTGGTAGTGCTAACGTCAGTGGTGAATGGTGCTTAAGTTACACATTCTGTTTGCCATTATATATATATATATATATATATATATATATATATATATATATATATATATATATATATATATATATATATATATATATATATATATATATATATATATGCTAAATTCCTATAGGGAAGGAGCAATGCCACCCCGAGTGAGGGGTGAGGTCATTATAATTTGGTCAGCTAATGCTTACTATTTCTTTGCTTGTCATCTTTGTGGTGGGATGATTTCATGCAGGTACCGCGGAGCAAAGCAAGAAATAGCGGGCTGAAGCCCATTGTAGCTAAATGTTATGCCGACCCTCGAAGTCCAAAGCGAAGTTGTCTTTACTATTAACTATTTCATGTGTGACCAGTCAGCATGCCAAAGTATGTAAGACATTATCATTTGAGGAAACTTTGTTTGGCCTTATGACCATAACTTTCTGTGTATTGTTGTTATCATTCCTAAATGGATTTTAGTGGACTTTCATGTGGTTGTGTTCTAAACTTATTAAACTTATCTTCTGCTAGAATGCACTATGAGTTAGGATACATGATTGTATTATGATATCAATGCGTTACTCTACTAACTGTCTGTGGGATATAGCGTGGGACTCCGACCGGGCCTTCCGTTATATTCTACCTGACGGATGAGGGTGTTATAATTTGGTATCAGACTCTGGTGTCAGTCTTTCTTATTGGAATTTGTGGATGAATTCTTTTATGGGTAGTGATCATGTGTATGTGCGTTGTTATTATAACATGATAAAACTCATGAATGTTCACTTAGGAATGAAAATACACATGTTTGAGGAACCTGTGTGTTCCTATAATTGCTTTTTGGCAATATGTTTGGCCGCCTAATTGTGTGTTTCATGATTTAGGTGATTAGGAGTGTTGCAGAGCAGTCCCAACGGCAGCACTCTGCGGAGAGTAGTGCACCTAATAACATGTCTGCTACCCCTCCCACTGAAACCATATGATTAGTAGCTGAAGTAGTGTCTGACGTGATTAATGCTCAGCTAGGGAGGCAGATGCAATCTCTTGCCCCTGATATGGGCCAGACGCCTCTTGGTGTGGCTGAACCTATAATGGCGGATGAAGTGGCTGTAGAGCCTTATGCGCCAAAAAGAGCGGTAGGGAAATATCTCAAGCATGTGATGAGCTTTAACCCTCCAGTGTTTTTGGGGACTGGGACCCCAACATAAGCTGATGATTGGCTCTCGGATTAAGAGAGTCATGTCGGCAACGGAGATAGAGGAGTGGCAGAAGGTTACTATAACCACATTCCTTTTGGACGGCGAAGCAAGGTTGTGGTAGGATGAATTAGAGCTACATCACTTTGCTGGGAGAAAACTCACCAACATAATGATAGATGAGTTTTCAAGATTGTTTCTGGGGCGATATATCCCGTCAACACAAAAAATCGCTTTGGAGAGTCAGTTCCAGAGACTAACCCAGGGCGAGAGTAGTGTTGACGACTGCCTGCATGAACTCACGAGATTGGGTCGATATACTGGTTCTACCTTTACTGATAAGGAGCACAAGAACAACATGTTCTACGAAGGACTACGCGACGATCTGAGGTTGCTACTCTCAGAAAAGTACAAGGACCTTGGGAAAGAGCTTCTTTTGGCAAAAAACTAAATGAAAAATTACGTTTAGAAAACTCATCATTAAAAACGGATTGTGCTAAATGTGATAAGTATAAAATTGAAATTAATGAGATGGATGAAACTTTTGAAGATTATAGAAGTAAGTATGGAGCTCATATTGAATCAATAGTTTCTCTTCTCAAAGATAGCACAACCGCATATAATAAATCCAGACATAATCTCAAAATTAAGTATAAATATTTGAAAAGTAAAATCTACTTGCTTAAGGAGATAATAAAAAAAATTCTCAAAACATAAATTTACAATATCAAACAAATGTCGGAAGCATGTTGAACATGAGCTCACACACATCAATTAAACAAATCAAAGGGAGTCGAAAATCTCAAGCTAAAAATCACCGTCATTTGCAAAATCAAATTACTCCTTATCAAAAATCAAGTGAACAAAAATTTCGATTTAGGAATCATCACGCAATGTGTCCTTATGATAAACAACATAAATATAAATTAGAAAATCAATTCATCATATCTAAATCTCCATCTCAATGTTACTCAATTGAAAATCATTACATAAAGACTCTAAGATATCATCATGGGATTTTGCAATATAAAAGTGATATTAAACTAATGTTTGAATGGAGACCCATTAGTAAAAATGACGCACCACTTCCAAAAAGGGCTCATTCATCCTTGCTTCCCCATAAGCTAACATGCAGTATTTGGGTACCCAAGAGAACCACCTCACACAGTCTCACTTGGATACCTAAATCTTTTATTCATTTGTAACACCCCAAATCCCATATTTGGGTTCAGGCTGGGCAACACGGCCTGGGACACGGGCGTGTCCTACGGCGTGTCCTACTCGGTATGTCTGAACAGCATGTCGAGTGCTCGACGAACTGCACTCGACGAGTTCTCGAGAAGGAACACGCCCTGCGACAGGGCGTGTCAGAGGGCGTGTCCCCCTCTAGTCGATGAACTTCGCTCGACGAAATAAACGTTGGAGGCGTGTCTGCAGCCGTGTAAGGGCACACGGCCTGTGACACGGTCGTGTCACATGGCCGTGTCCTTTTCTGGATTTGGCTAGGGCAGTGAGGCCTGGTGAACACGGGCAGGACACGGGTGTGTCTCTGGCACATGGCCTATGACACGGGCGTGTCACATGGCTGTGTATTATTCGGGTTGAGATGGTTGTGTACCACCTGAGGTACACAGAGTAGACACGGGCGTGTCTGAAGCCGTGTCAAGTCACACAGCCTGTGACACGGGCATGTCACATGGCCATTTAATCTTCTGGATGAGTTAGTTGTGTGCCGCTTAAGGTACACGGCCTGTGACACGGGCGTGTCAGCCAAAAATTAGGCCTTTTTGTCAAAATTGTGGCCGTCCATTTTCTTCAGATAGGATCTGATGGCTCAGGCTCCTCGCTGCTGCTTTAAGGTCGAGAATGAGAAGGGAATTCTCATTTTGATCCTGGCCATTCTCTTTCTAAGGAAGCTAGAGAGAAGAGAGAGAGCAAGGAGGAGGAGGAGAGAGGAGCCAGCCACCGGTGGAGCTGCTTAGTTCCGATTTGAGATCCAAGGCCAGTGTTGTGGAGGCAAGGCCGCTGCGGTACTTTCCAGCCGGCTAGAATTCTATGGCTCTAAAGAGATTGTCAAGGGTAACGATCTTCTTTCTTGGATATGTGAAGTCCTTCCTTTTTGGCATATGAATTGATTTCCCCCACCAGAGGGTGGATTGCTAAGGGATTTCCTTGGGTTGATTCTTGGAATCCCCAATCATTTGGCATATAGATCCGGAAATGGAGTACGGAATAGGCATGCTGTGTGAAGCCCATCTAGACAGGTTGGTCTGGATTGGTGATGTTGCATTTACACACCGAAGAAGACTATGTGATGAAACATGTAGTTTATGGAGTCGGTGGGTTGGACCTGTGAAGGGCAGTAGCAGGAAGTACTGGAGTGGTAGTCTAGGAAAAGACCCTGTGATGCTTGTGATGCTTGATGGGTTGTGCTTGTGAAGGGTAGTAGCAGGAAGTACTGGTGTGGAAGCCCAGAAAAATACCCGCAAGTGTGTGTGCTGTATGCTTTGAAAGACCAGTGTTTCTAGCACTGCAGGAAGCTGCAGGGTTTGGGCGGAGTTGGGTACAGAAAGTGAGTTTTGTGGAACCCGCTAGTCGATCATGAGAGATGCTAGCATGAACTTCCCTTGTTGATTATGCAGCCAGTCCTTTGGTGGATATTGTGGCTCGTGTGAAGCCAGTCCTTGGTGGACAGTATGGCTATTGTGAGCTTGATGAGCTCTTGAAAGGCCTGGTGCCGGACAGGAAAGGTGAAACCGACCCGCGCCTTATATTTAGACTCGAGTACGTTGGTATTAGGTGATGTCAAGATGACTTGTGCAACGGGGGGTGGCTGATCCGTACCTGTGTTATGTCCGTCCGACTTGAAGACCTGAAAGTGCTGTTAGTTGGAGCACATAATGAGAGTCTTAGGCCTCCGCGCCGGAAAGACTAAATGCTCAATTTTACCGTCGGGTGTTGGACCTGGAACGGTGGTGGGACCCTGGTTCGCCGGTACACCAAGAATGTGCCCTGAGTGCATAGATCGTCGGGTCGCGTGGCTGATGGTTTTGATGGATTGTTTGTGCGTGAGAGCACAATGTGTGATATAATGTATCTGCATATGAATAACTATGCCTGTAGGGAAAGAATACCACTGCCCCGGGAAAGGGGTAGGGTTGTTATAAATTGGTCAGCTGAATGCTGACCGTTGCCTTATTTACCACTGTTGGGTGGGGTGTCCTTGTGCAGGTGCTGGAGAGCCGAGCGGGACATATAAAGGTTGAAGTCCCTGCTGCTGCTGCTGTTAGCCCTTGAAGGCTAAGCTGAAAATGTTGTGTTTTGTTCAAGTGTGGCTGGCCTACGCGCCGATGTTTGGAATCCACTCTTGTAAAAAGCAACTGTAAGGCCATAAGGCCAAACGATCTTGTATTTGATGTACATTCCTATATAAATGTGGGTGTTTATATCAGTGAACATTCATGGTTGGAGTTCAGTATTTCTGTTAAAAGCTTTCGCTAGAATGCTATGAGTTAAGATGCGCAACTCTGATATCAACCCATGACTTCGCCGCCTGTTTTGTGGCATATGGTGTGCGGCCCCTGTCAGACCTTCTATTATATGCTATATGAACGGAGGGAGTCGTTATATTTTTGGTATCAGTTGTCTCGGTCTTTCCCTTTCGAATTCGTGGTCGAATTCGTGGTCGAATTCTTTTGTGAGGTGGCGAGCACGTGTAAGTGCGAACCGCGTTAACACTAATGAACTCGTGATTGTCCACTTAGGAATGCAAATACACTTGTTTGCGGAACCTGCGCATTCCTATATTACTGTTATTGCTTGTGTGAGGTCGCTAATGTGTGTGTCTTGTGCACCTATAGGTGACTCGGAGTGGTGCTGGGCAGTTGGAGCCCCAATGTTTTGATGAAAGTACGACACCAGTTAAGGTGCCTACACCTCCCCTTATGCGGAAACTGTCCGCTTAGTTGCTGAGGCGCTGTTTGCGATGTTTTAAGCACAACTTGGAAGGCAAGCGCAACCGGCAGTGGTGGCAGAACAGGTTGTGGCGAGGCCAACACCTGTTGCAGCTGTCGATCCTCGAGCAGCTGAAAGTTAGTTGAAGCAGTTCATGAGCTTCAATCCTCCTACGTTCATAGGTGTGAGATCCCCTACGCAGGAGGAATACTGGTTGTCGCGCATCAAGCGTATATTGACGGCAATCAAGGTGGAGGAAGATCAGAAGATCACCTTGTCCACCTTCCTATTGGAAGGAGAGGCTCGCTTATGGTGGGACGAGATCGAGTTACACCACTTAGTGGGCAGGAAGTTAACACAAGTGTCGATTGAGGAGTTCTCGCGACTCTTCTTGGCAAAGCACCTACCAGCGGCACAACACATTGCCATGAAAAATGAGTTCCAATGGCTAACGCAAGGAGAAGTTAGTGTGGAGATGTACCTGCATGAGTTCACACGGTTGGGACGATATGCGGGCTCCATTTTCTCCGATGAACAGCGGAAAACCAATATATTCTATGAAGGATTGCAGGACGAGTTGCGATTCCTGCTTTCGAGTTTAGTGAACCAAGGGTTCCAGGCATTGGTTGATACTGCGTGCGCGCTGGAGAAGGATATGAAGAGGGTGCAAGGAAAAAGGGCCTTGGCTGTGACAAAGCCAGAGTTCAAGGCGCCCCGACTTGGGAAATCATATTATAAAAAGAAATGGGGCAAGAGGTCCAAGTCTTCTGGATAAGCTCCTTCTACGGTTGCATCAGGTGCAACGTCGGGGGCCACTTCGAGGCCAGAGACTTGTACTTGCTTTACTTGTGGAAGAGTGGGGCATATAGCCCGTGATTGTAGGGTTGGTACGCAAAAGGGAGAAAAGAAGGCGGGTGTTTCTTATACTGAGAAGGAAAAGGCTGTGGTGGAGTCCTCTGCATCCCAGGCGCATCCCCGGGTCTATAACCTTGGCCAACAGGAGGCCATAAAACAAAGTGACGTCGTCACAGGTACGATTTAAGTTATTGAATTGCTTTGCTTATTGCATACTTTGTATATGGCTTGCGTGTGATATAGCTGCCACAGGCTTTGTTATGATTCAGAACACGTTGGCGAGAGCACTGTTTGATACGGGTGCTTCACATTCATTTCTGTCTAAGGACTTCGTAGCTCAAATTGGAGTACCTAGTCATATGAAGACAGAGAGTGTAAGTGTGTTATTACCGAATGGTTGTTTGATGCTTGCGGATAGAGCTTGCGATGTGGCGGTTCAAATTGAAAGTCGAGATTTCTGTTTGACTGCATCTGTACTGTCGATATCAGAATTTAATGTTATTTTTGGTATGGACTGGCTCGCGGAGCAGCGTGCCTTAATTGACTGCCGGTCAAAAGAGATCACACTGGGCCAAAATACCGAGCATGAGACTAAGTTAGCGGGTATGCGAGGAGTGGGAGGGACCTTGATGTCTGCACTCCAAGTCGTCAAGGCTGTTCGGAAGGGCACAGAGTTATACTTTACGTAGATTCAGGCTGTTGAGCCAAAGGCCAATATGTGTGATTTTCTGGTTGTATCGGAGTTTGTGGATGTGTTCCCTAAGGATCTTCCTGGGCTACCACCCCAACGGGAGATCGACTTCACGATCGAGTTGGTGCCAGGTGCGAAACCTGTGGCCCGCTCGCCATATGGCGTCGCGCCAAAGGAAATGGCTGAGTTAAAAGTCCAATTGCAAGAGTTGCTGGAGTAGGGTTATATACGCCCAAGTATGTCACCTTGGAGCACACCTGTTCTGTTTGTGAAAAAGAAGGACGGTGGTTTGCAGTTATGTATTGACTATCGTGAATTGAACAAACTGACAGAGAAGAATAAATATCTGATTCCATGGATAGATGAATTGTTCGATCAGCTAGTGGGATCAAACATCTATTCCAAATTGGATTGGAAATCTAGATATTACCAGTTGAGGATTCGGGAGAGTGACATTCCCAAGACTGCATTTGGTACACGCTACGGTCATTATAAGTTCACGGTAATGCCGTTTGGGCTATGCAATGCGCCATCAGTGTTTATGGACCTAATGCACCGAACATTCCGAGAGTACTTGGACTTGTTTGTGATTGTATTCATTGATGATATCTTGGTGTGCTCTCAATTTGAAGCTGATCATGCAAACCACTTGCGGTTGGTGTTGGATACCTTGCGAAGGAAGAAGCTCTATGCCAAGTTCTCGAAGTGTGAGTTTTTGGCTGTTGTCGGTGGCTTTTCTTGGCCATATGGTAAGTGGAGAGGACATAGCAGTGGATCCATCAAAGATAAGGGCCATTCAGGAGTGACCGGTGTTGTCTTCGATGGACGAAGTCAGGAGTTTTCTTGGACTAGCAGGATACTATACACGTTTTGTTGAAAACTTCTCACGGATTGCTTTGCCTCTGACCACACTGACGAGGAAGGATCAGAAGTTCGTTTGGATGCCGGAGTGCATGCGAGCTTTTGAAGAGCTAAAGAGTCATTTGACCACGGTGTCTATGTTGACATCGCCATGTGGTACAGACGACTATTAAATCTATAGTGATGCTTCAGGAAGCGTCTTAGGCTGCGTTCTTCTGCAGTTTGGAAAAGTGATTGCTTATGGCTCACGCCAGTTGAAAGTGCATGAGAAAAATTATCTCGTCCATGACTTGGAATTAGCGGCGGTGATCTTTGCACTGAAGTTATGGCGGCATTATCTTTATGGCGGAAAAGTGGATATCTTTACAGACCATAAGATCCTAAAGTACTTGTTGGAGCAGAAAGATCTGAATATGCGACAACGAAGGTGGCTGGAGTTCCTTGGGGACTACACCTTTGAGATTCATTATACTCCCGGGAAGGGAAATGTGGTCACTGATGCCTTGAGTCGTAGGACTCCGTCAAGGGCAAATTGGTTACAGATGCACTATGAGCGTCTGATCTAGAAGTTGGAAGCGTTAGAGATTTCTTGTGTTGACAAGAATTCCACAACTGATGTATGTTTGAACTGTACAGAGGTACAATATGACCTTGCAGATAGGATTCAACGAGCAACGAAGCTGGATGAAAGTCTCCAATGCTATGCAAAATATGGGCTAGATGGCCAATTCTCCTAGGATGACAGCCTTTTGCAGAAAGAGGGCCGGTTGTGCGTCCCGAGCATGGGTAAGTTAAGAGAAGAATTGATGTATGAAGCACACTTTACGAAGTACTCAATTCACCCTGGGAGCACAAAGATGTTCAAGGACATGAAGATGCTGTTCTGGTGGCCAGGATTAAAGAAGGACATAGCTCATTATGTGGCGAAATGCAAAACTTGTGCTTTGGTGAAAGCGGAACGCCAGAAGCCTGGCGGTTTCTTGAAGTCGTTGTCGATTCCGGAATGGAAGTTCGATGATATTTCAGTGGATTTCGTGCACGGGTTGTTGAGATCTCAACGCGGGAATGATTCAATCTGGGTGATTGTAGACCGATTGACAAAAGTGGCGCACTTCCTTCCAAACAAGCAGAACGATTCAGTGGAAAGTTTGGCAAAGCTCTATGTGGAGCAGATCGTACGGCTACACAGTGTTTCTCATAGCATCTTAAGTGATCGTGATGGGCGATTTACATCGAAGGATTGTAGGCTAGTCCATTAGCTGTTGGGCACGAAATTGACGTTCAGTACGACCTTTCATCCCCAAACAGATGGCAAAATTGAGAGGACCAACAGAACAATGGAGGATATGCTCCGAATGTGCGCCCTGGACTTTGGTAAGAGATGGGAAGATCATCTCTCTATGTTGGATTTTGCCTATAACAATAACTACCAAGCGAGCATCGGTGTGACACCGTTTCAAGCTCTGTATGGTCGGAAGTGTCGTACACCGTTAGCTTGGGCAGAAGCAAACAAATCAAAACTGTATAAGAATAAAGAAGTCGATGAAGCTAACTCGACGATACGCGCTATTAGGGAGAGGCTCCTGATAGCCCAGGATCAACAAGCAAAATACTACAACCCCAAGCACCGGAACGTGGAGTTTGCGGTAGGCGATTGGGTATATTTGAAGATTAAACCCTTCAAAGGCGTGTCCAGGATTCGGCGTCTGAAAAAGTTGAGTCCGAGATATCTTGGTCCGTTTGAAGTGGTAGAGCGAATTGGGGAAGCTGCATATCGGCTAGCTCTTTCAGTATAATTGAGTGGATTACATGATATGTTTCACATCTCTGTGCTTCAGAAAGCCGTCAAAGATTCAGCTCAAGTGATCGAGAATGATCGTGTGCCGGTGGAGTATGGTCTAATGACAAAGGTTAAGCCCATTCGGATCGAGGATCAAGCCAATAAATAGTTGCGGAACAAGACAATCGGGATGGTCAAAGTCTGGTGGGACAATTGTGGCCGTGAGGAGCTAATATGGGAGCGAGAGCAGACTATGCAAGCTGAATTTCATGAGCTATTTGTGTAAACTGTTATGCAGTGCTTGTCAAGGTGTATCAAACTTTTATGAAGTTATACCATCTTGTCTTTTGTTTCCTTACTATGTGCAAATTTCGGGACAAAATTTATTGTAAGGAGGGGAGGGTTGTAACACCCCAAATCCCATATTTGGGTTCAGGCTGGGCAACATGGCCTAGGACACGGACGTGTCCCAGGGTGTGTCCTTCTCGGTATGGCTGAACAACTTGTCGAGTGCTTGACAAACTACACTCGACGAGTTCTCGAGAGGGAACATGCCCTGCGATACGGGCATGTCAGAGGGCGTGTCCCCCTCTGGTCGATGAACTTCACTTGATGAAACGCACGGTGGAGGCGTGTCTGCAGCCGTGTAAGGGCACACGGCCTGTGACACGGGTGTGTCACATGGCCGTGTACTTTTCTGGATTTGGCCAGGGCAGTGAGGCCTTGTGAACACGGGCAGGACACGGGTGTGTCTCTGGGCACACATCCTATGACACGGGCGTGTCATATGGCCGTGTCATATGGTCGTGTCTTCTTCGGGTTGAGATGGTTGTGTACCACCTGAGGTACACGGGCTAGACACGGGCATGTCTGAAGCCGTGTCAAGTCACACGACCGTGTACTCTTCTGGATGAGTAGGTTGTGTGCCGCTTAAGGTACACGGCCTGTGACACGGGCGTGTCACAGGCCGTGTCAGTCAAAAATTAGGCCTTTGTGGCAAAATTGTGGCCGTCCATTTTCTTCAGCTAGAATCTGATGGCTCAGGCTCCTCCCTGGTGCTTTAAGGCCGAGAATGAGAAGGAAATTCTCATTTTGATCTTGGTCATTCTCTTTCTAAGGAAGCTAGAGAGAAGAGAGAGCAAGGAGGAGGAGGAGGAGAGAGGAGCCGGCCACCGGTGGAGCTGCTGAGTTCCGATTCGAGATGCAAGGCCAGCGTTGCGGAGGCAAGGCCGCTGCGGTGCTTTCCAGCTGGCTAGAATTTGATGGATCCAAAGTGGTCATCAAGGGTAACGATCTTCTTTCTTGGACATGTGAAGTCCTTCCTTTTTGGTATGTGAATGGATTTCCCCCACCAAAGGGTGGATTTCTAAGGGATTTTCTTGGGTTGATTCTTGGCATCCCCAATCGTTTGGCATATAGATCCAAAAATAGAGTACGGAATAGGCATACTGTGTGAAGCCCATCTATACAGGTTGGTCTGGATTAGTGATGTTGCATTTACACACCGGTGAAGACTCCGCGATGAAACGTGAAGTTTATGGAGTCGGTGGGTTGGACCTGTGAAGGGCAATAGCAGGAAGTACTGGAGTGGTAGTCCAGGAAAAAACCCTGCGATGCTTATGATGATTGATGGGTTGTTCCCGTGAAGGGTAGTAGCAGGAAGTACTCTTGTGGAAGCCCAGGAAAATACCCACAAGTGTGTGTGCTGTATACTTTGAAAGACCAGTGTTTCTGGCACTGCAGAAAGCTGTAGGGTTTGGGCAGAGTTGGGTGCAGAAAGTGAGTTCTGCGGAACCTGCTAGTCGATCGTGAGAGATGATAGCATGAACTCCCCTTGTTGATTGTGAAGCCAGTCCTTTGGTGGACATTGTGGCTTGTGTGAAGTCAGTCCTTGGTGGACAACATGGCTATTGTGGGCTTGATGAGCTCTTGAAAGGGCTGGTGCCGAACAGGAAAGGTGAAACCAACCCGCGCATTATATTTAGCCTCGAGTATGTTGGTATTCGGTGATGGCAAGGCGACTTGAGCAACGGGGGTGGCTGATCCGTACTTGCATTATGTCCGTCTGACTGGAATACCTAAAAGTGCGGTCAGTTGGAGCGCATAATGAGAGTCTTAGGCCTACGTGCCGGAAAGACTAAATGCTCAATTTTACCGTCGGGTGTTGGGCCTGGAACGGTGGCGGGACCCTGGTTCGCCAGTACACCAAGAATGTGCCCTAATTGCACAGATCGTCGGGCTGCGTGGCTGACGGTTGTGATGGATTGTTTGTGCGTGAGAGCACAATGTGTGATATAAATTTATCTGTATATGAATAACTATGCCTGCAGGGAAAGAATACCACTGCCCCGAGAAAGTGGTAGGGTCGTTATAAATTGGCCAGCTAAATGCTGACCGTTGCCTTGTTTGCCACCATTGGGTGCGCTATCCTTGTACAGGTGCTGGAGAGCCGAGAGGGACATATAAAGGCTGAAGTTCCTCCTCCTGCTGCTGCTGCTAGCTCTTGAAGGCTAAGCTGAAAATGTTGTGTTTTGTTCATGTGTTGCCGGCCTACACGCCGATGTTTGGAAGCCACTCTTGTAAAAAGCAACTGTAAGGCCATAAGGCCAAACGATATTGTATTTGATATACATTCATATATAATTGTGGGTGTTTATATTAGTGGACATTCATGGTTGGAGTTCAGTATTTCTGTTAAAATCTTCCTCTAGAATGCTATGAGTTAGGATGCGCAACTCTAATATCAACCCGTGACTTCGCCGCCTGTTTTGTGGCATATGGTGTGGGGCCCTGGCCGGACCTTCTATTATATGCTATATGAACGGAGGGAGTTGTTACATCATTAATATCCACAAATTTGCGTGAAGTAAGTTCAAAATGAGCTACACTATATCTTACTGCACGATATGCATATAAGTTTTATTTGCGTGTTCTTTGTTTTGTTTCTTTGTTGTTTTTATTTATGTGTTTGAGCCAACAAGATATGTATATTTATCCACAAAAATCAGAAGAACGTTAAAAAATCATGTTGAACGGGGGTAGTGTCACGAAGCTAATCGCAATTGGAAAAAGTAAAAGCATGATAGATATCATCAGTAGTATCACTACCAGAGAGAGTTCACCATAAATAGAATAGTGTTTAACCTATCTTAGTACAACATTGATAGTAATAATATTAATAAAGGGGAAAGTGTAGCTAAGCTCCAAAATACTGAGTGACAAATCTTAGACGCCACTCTTGTAATGAAGTCGGAGAAATATTAAGCTTACCCATCATCTTATTCAGCATCTTTTTCAGCCCTTTCACCTCCATGGTTGTCTGCTTTACCTCCCGTCCTTACTCCTCCACTATCCCATACGTGTCCTAACTGGTCTCCCGAAGAGATCCTCCATGGCATAGAGGAGGCTGTGCACTTGATGCAGTCAGAATTCCCCTACTTTATAGATCTGAGGACAACTATCTGTTGGGTACTAATACCAATCAATGATCGGATATTTCCCCATTAAGATACTCTGAATCACTTCTCCCAACGACAAGGTGTTCAGTTGTTGGCCCTCAGGAGACTTTAGCCAAAACGTATAGCGCATCATCAATAAAATTAAGTCTGATACGCTGAATGGCTTACCTGCCAAGACGTAGTATGTCACTATCGAGAGTTATGTTGTTATCTTCGTAGTATCCCCAAATTTGAACATAAGCGAGTGGCGCAAAATGTCCTGATTATGCGGGCATCCGGAGTGAGGGTATTCATTTTTATGATAAGATCTCGACAACCTTCGATACCATGGAGGACCTCATTAATTTCTCTCTAGTTCCTAGTGGATCTGAAGGACTTGACGATGTCAAGTCGCTCCCCACCTAGGAACCGGACATACCTCCTCTCCAAATCCTCATGTAATATGGTCACAACCTGGGTACCTATACATGTTTGTACTCCTCCATCAAGCTGTGCGAGAGATGGATCCCGGAGGTTGTTGAAGAACTCCCAAATGAGTACAGAGGAAAATGGATCACCCGTCGCAATCACCGAGAGTACTCCCGCATTGTCTATATAGCTATATATGCGAGCATATTGCTCATCGATCACGACAACCATCGCCACACTCACCGTGGCCTCGTCCACTGTAGGGTAGGTCAATGCGGGTGTTCTGGATCGCTTGGAGAAGCTTCTTCGGGAATCCTGGGAGTTGGATGAAGCCATTGCCTGAAAATACAAAAAAAATCCATTTTAAAATTAAGAAAAATCATTTCTGGTGGGCATCGCCAAGCGGTAATCTGCCACCACCGTGTGATAGCTTGACGGACTATACATTGTCCCCCTCCACCGGATCTCCCCAAAAATCCCATTTTAACAAATTTTTTGAATAAAACCTATAGAGGAAGGGGATCTAGGCACATATTACCTAGATCCATGAAAAAAAAACCTCAAACAAAATTCAAAATGCTTTGAAACCACCATGGATCTTGCCCAAAAATACAAAATTTCCATAAAATTCACTCTAATCTCAACATAAATTGAAATATGGAAGAAAAGGAGTGATATTTACCTAGTTCGGAGGTAGCGCCAGCGAAAGATCTGGAGTCGGGAGTGAAAATGGAAAAATGAATGCGAGTGGATCGGCCTAAGGCCGGATCTAATAAACAGAGCTACCACAACGAGGTAACTCTATAATTGGCGATAGCATAATGTTTTTATTTACTATTAATTCGTTCAAAAAATCTACTATTATTGACGGTAACCTTTGTTTCTTATTTAATGTGAATGATAACTCAGGATCAACTGTGATGTGTCTCACAATAGTGAGGGCGTTGGTGTGTGTGCATTAGAATCACTAACCTATAGAACACGTCTTGTCCTTAACCGGGGAGGGTTCCAGTAGGTCCATGAATGGCATTGGGGGGAAAGAGTGTTAGGTTGAGTGGGTTCTTCTATATGCATATGGGATTAACACCACACACTATGACATTTGTGCAACTCCTCATGACCATCTGTCACTTAGTACGGAGCTAGGTTGTCGACATATTGCTTGGGTAGTTTTTTGACTTGGGCATACTCATGATTCTCATATACATAGCATGACCGTTATTTCACTTTTTTTGTCCGTTCAAATCATGCATAATATTCTATCATGCTATCTTGTATTTGCATATTATACCTCTTTGAGCATTCATGTGTTTGCAATGTTTGGAATAGAAAATCTCATAACTAAAAGGCTCGTTAAAGAATTCTATATTTTCCAGAAATCTATTTCGTGTTAAATATTTCAAAAATCAAATAAAAAATTTAAAAATCCAAAAACAGGTTTCTCTTTTCAGTTTGGTTTGTTTGATTTGTTTAATTTTTAATTTTAAAAATGAAAGATTTTTTTTAAAACTCCAACATCAAATAATCACTCATTCTTAGGAAATGCATGACTAAAACATAATGTATAACGATTACGTGCACTGTTTAATTTATGAGTGCTTATCCCTGTTAACATTGTCTGATTATGTCATGATGTGTCTAATCTATAGGTACTTAGCCACTGAGTGCGACTGGACAATATAGTGTATGTTGAATATGCCTCAAAGTACATGTGAGGATTTAGGTAGCATAATGACATTACATTGTTCACACATCCCTAGAAAATGCACTCATGTAGAAATTCATGCGTACATGTTATAACTCGTGATATTGTATTTAACATGTTAGAAATAACTTGAACAATCAATGTCACAGTGTTTATGTTTTTATATAAAGCTTAAAACTTCGGGCCAAAATTCTAATGAAAAGGTCTTTTGTATTCAAGTTAAAGTGTATCTATCTATGTGGGTAAATTTTGATTGATTCGAGTTCCTTGAACTCAAAAATGATATAAAATTGATAGTGGACAAAAATGAATGAAAAAAATAGGAAAATCATATGCTATCAAATCATGTGTCAAGGATACCCCCCAAGCACTACTCACTCCTCCCGATAAGTCCTCATGAGAGTTGTGAGGATGAGCACCTTAGTCAAAAGAATCGTTTTGATCTTGTGCAAAGACTACAATTTAAGTTTGCGCCCCTTGTTCGAATCTTGGTATGAAGTAGATAGCAATGTGACATGATTTTTCACCGTATTTCTCTTGTGCTAGCATGTTGAATTATTGAGATAAAACATGTACTAAAGTTTATTTCTACTTGATGTTTTTTGATGCTATGTGTAAACATGTCATTATTCTATCTAATGATTTCATGCAAAAGAATTGGACTTACACTGCCTTATATGTCTATAACACATATGTACTAGTACATGATTTCTATTCCTGACTCTTACAATGTTACACAGTATTAACCTCATAAATCTTCATGCATTGTACTCCAAATCGTGTGTATTTAGTTTCAGTTGTGTTGTCCAAAATTTCTTTTACTCTGAAAAGTTCTTCAAATCAATTGATTTTTCTTGTGTTGGGTTGGTCTATATTCACGGTGTTCCGCTCTAATTTTTGCCCCGACTTTAATAATTGTTTATGAATGTGATTGGTTTCGTATCTCCTGACCAGATGGGGAGAGTTGAGCGTTCAAGATACCTATTCGTTAATCCCCACCCCTTGTAATAATATCAAAAGGGGGAGAGTTGAGTGTCCATGAGTGTATCCTATGGCGAGTTGAGTATTCATGAGTATATCCTATGCTTAGTCAGCTTAGTCACCCAGGGAAAGTGAAAGATATGGTACCTAAACACCTAGGGGGGGGGGGGTGAATAGGTGACCTAATCCTTTTCTAACTTTACTGGCAGCAAACAGTTTATTATCACAGCTTTTTAACTTTTGCACAGCAATCACAAAGTATACACAGCATACACAGCACAATCACAGCACAACACAGTGGTTTATAGTGGTTCCCCAAGATATGGGTACATCCACTTTCCCCCTTCGCCTATCTAGCAGTGTACTAGATTCGGCCAAACTCCTCCACTGTCTCAGAACCCAAATTGGTTCCTACACCTCAGGCCCAAAGCCTTACAACTCAGCTTTATCCCAAAGCCTACACTCAGCCAATCAAGGCCTACACTCAGCCAACCAAGGCCTACACTCAGCCAACAAGGCCTATACTCAGAGATCTCTATCTCCTACACTCAGGCTAACAAGCCCTACCCCCAGCCTTTATAAATACAGGCTTACAAATCACTCAGATCCAAAGGATCCTACAAGTTAAAATGTATTACAAATATTGACTCTACAACTCAGAAATAAAAGAGGGGAGTTGAGAGTTTCTTTATGAGTTCTTGGAAGAACTCAGCTGGATCCAATCTGACTTAGCTTTCTTCAAAGCTTCTTGAGTAGAACTGAATAAGACTGAATCCTCCTGCAGTTGTTCCTTGAACTCTGCCACTTAAGATACAGAATGTATCTGAATCCTTCTTCTCAGCCTAGTTCCAGAGGCTGATTTCTTGGATGGAGCCCTCTCTCTCCAACTTCTTAGATCTGCACTTGGACTGCAAGATCTTCTTGATTTGATAACTTGTTCTTCAACAATGTGATCCACTTGAACAACAATCTGAATCACTGAACAACTCTTCAATTCTGAACCACAGTTTCTGTAAACTGTAGGTGCCTATTTATAGGCTTTCTTCATGGTAACCGGCTGGACCGGTCCATAACTGACTTCTGATATCTCTAACAGGTGCTGTAGACCGGCTGGAACGGCATTTGTCAAATCATCCAGTCATTTCTTGAAAATCTCTAACTGTCTGATAGTGTCGAGACTTTCTATCTTTAAGTGTCGACACTTATAGTCCAAGTGTCGACACATGCTGTGTAAGTGTCGACACAAGTCTACAAGGTGTCGACACAACTTCTTGTATGTCTCGACACAGATTCTTCTTCATGTGTCGACACTGAAATTGAGTGTCGACACAAGTACTTGTTCTTCTAGCTTTTGCTGAATTCTTCTAAGTGTCGACACATCTCCTTTGTGTCGACACATCTTCTTGTGTTGAATCTGTTAAGTGTCGACACTGCTTCTTGGTGTCGACACATAGTCTTCTATGTTGATTCTTGCTGAGTGTCGACACAGCTCCTTGTGTCGACACACCTTCTTCTTGTTGAGACTTCAGCTAAGTGTCGACACATTCCCTTAGTGTCGACACTTGTACTTAGAATATTTTTGTTGAACTTTCTGATCTTTGCTAAGTGTCGACACAGCTCCTTGTGTCGACACTTTCTTCAAGTGTAGAGTCTTTAGCTGAGTGTCGACACATTGTGCTGGGTGTCGACACTTACTTCATATGTTGACTCTTCTGGTGTGTGTCGACACATTGTGCTGGGTGTCGACACTTACTTCAAATGCTGACTCTTCTGCTTAGTGTCGACACATTGTGTTGAGTGTCGACACTTATACTTAGTCTCTGCAGACTTTTACTGAGTGTCGACACAGCTCCAAGTGTCGACACTTTCTGGTGTAGACTCAGCTTCACTGGGTGTCGACACAGCTCCTTGTGTCGACACATTCTGTCTGCACTTTTCTTCACTGAGTGTCGACACAGCTCCAAGTGTCGACACTTTCTGTCTTGCACTTTTCTTCACTGAGTGTCGACACAGCTCCAAGTGTCGACACTTTCTGTCTGGTGTCGACTCTGCATCCAGGTGTCGACACAATGACTCCAAGTGTCGACACTGCTTGTCTGGGTGTCGACACAAGTCTTCTTAAGTGTCGACACTTTCCCTCTGGGTGTCGACACATGGACTTAGAAACTTTTTGCTTCAGTCCAGTGATTTCTTAACCTGTACAAGTAAACTCAACATACATCAAATACATTATGATGTATATCATTGAGTTGGGTGAGGCTTCTTCAAATCAGGTACATTTGACCAATGTACCCAACAATCTCCCCCTATTAGGAGAAGTCATAACCCTTAGTCAATGATATACACCATTCATAATTAAAGATTACAAAATGATGTAAAGCAGATTATTTACAGCAGGGTAAACATAAACATGTAATAATTCACACATGTATACACATTCATCATTTCAGAACAAGAAATAGACACATTCACAGAACAATCATGAAATATATTTATCATATATTGTTCTAACATTTTTCTAATACACCTTCAATGGTTTACAAAAATGTGTTACATTTAAAAGATTAAAAAATAATCTTCAAGTAATTTCTTAATCTATTTCTGGTCTGGTTCTTTGATAACTATGCCTTTGCCAGGTTGGACTTGAGCTTTGACAGTGGCTTCAGCAGTTTCAGCAACAGCAGGCTTCTTGCCTTTTAGATCTTTCTGTTTGAGTGCTTCTGCCTTGATCTTCTGCCTCTCAAAGTAGTGATATGGCTTGGGGAAGTACTTGCTAGGCTCCACTGCAGTAGGAGGTAGCTTTCCCATCTTTGCCTTCCTTCTGAATTGAACAATGGCCTCCTGTCTTATTTCATGTTTCCTCCATTCTGCTTCAGATAACCACTTGTTCCTTTCATGAGCATTGTCCTTGGCAGCTTTCCAGGCAGTTAAAATTATATTCCTAGAGGTAGGGCTCCACTGTTCAAAATCTGGCTTTTGTTCTGCTTGTTCCCTAAACCTCTTCTTGGACAACCTTGTCTCTTCCTCTTTTTGTAGAGCCTCTTGCATAGCTTCAGATATAGCTTGAACAACCTTGTCAATGTGGACATTGTCCTTACCCTCAAGTGGGCTATACATTGTGCTTACATCTGCTTGAATCATTTCAAAGTCTGGAGGTGGATAAATGACCTGAGCTACTTCTGGTTGCTCACCTCCAAAATAAGCAGGGTTAATGCCTGATTCAGCAACATCTTGGTCATCACATAGAGGAGGGTATCCAAGTGTAGCCCTGATTGAATTTGATATCCATTTTGCATGCTCAGAACTTGCCTTGACTAACACTCTCTCCCCCTTTATGACTTCTCTGTCCATGTGATCTTGACATCATCCTTTTGAAATCTGATCTGTGCATCCAAGTACCTGATTCCTTCTTTAAAGTAAGGTTTAAGCTTTGTAAGTTATTCAGATATGACCTTTTGGGAGGCTTGGATTGCAGTCTTTACAGCAGAAATTTCCTCTTGAAAGGCTTTGTCAAATTCTATTTTAGCAGCAGCAGCAGATGTAGAAGGTTCAGCAGCCTTATTCTTTAACTCAGAGACTATAACATTATGGGATTCAGTCAAATTGTCATTCATTCTTAATTGATTTTCAAGAACATATCCTTGTTTCAATGCTATATCATCTACCTGTGCCTTAATCTTCTCCTGGTGTGTTGCTAAATACACCACTGCATTTCCACCCTTGTGGAAGCAGTCTGTCATCTCCTTCTTGTTGAGATTCATCTCAAACCTTATAGACTTTATTTCCTGGGCCAGATCAAATTGAAGTGATTTCTTCCCTTCATCTACATACTTCTCTATTGCCTGCCTTTGCTCATCCAATTTTATCTGTAGGGCAACCATTAAAGCACTATAATCAGCAGTTGGAGCTTGCTGAACTATAGGCTGTGGGGCAATGGATTGCAAAGCCTTCTTATAACTCTGGCTTCTCCTTTTGAAGACATAGAGTTTCTTCTTGGCCCTAGCACTCTCCTCATCTTCAGAGGCAGAAGTGCTGGCAATATCAACCATGTCCTTAGGGCTTTGAGGCTTCTCAGTTTGCACATCAGGTGCTTTCTCAGTTTCCAGCCTAATAGGCTCTTCCAGATCTTGTACTTGCTCCCCCTCAGCAGCAGCAGTCTCTTCTTCAGCAGCATCAATTTCTTTGTCAAAATCTGCTTGATCCAGATTTAGGAACAAGTCTTCCATTGTGAATTCTTGTGATGATTGAGCTGGAGACATTCTTTGTTCTTCAACTACTGGAATAGCAGATGTGTCTTTGATAACAACATCTGGTTCTTGACTAGGCAGCTGAGTTTGCTGAGGAACATCAGACAAATCAGCATCTTCTATAAGATATTCTAAAGTTTTTAGGTCAGTGAGTACCTCTTGAATGATGATGGTGGCTTGCTCACTGTCCAGAGTAGAGGGTTCTTCTACTACTGGAGGCTCCCCCTGGCTTTGATCCCTGGGGATGGGGCTAGCTGGAGGCAGCTCCCCCTGGATCTCTGCATCAGCTGGAGGAGCAGGAGTCTTTTCAGCAGGCACTTCCTCTTGGTCATCAGGAGTGAAGACAACATGTTCTTCACTATCAGAATCACTAGTGGACTCTTGTACCACTTGTACAGTCTTTCTCTTCTTCTTTGGAGGAATTTCTTTGTCAGATATTGGCTTCTCAGGGGTTGACAGTTCCTTAGACAACACCCTGTCCCATCTAGAAAAGATCCTTAGATCCATCTTCCTCATGTGGTTTATTTTGCTACCTGCAGCTGCACTCATCACCTCTGGTATGGTACCAGCTAGGTAGAGACTAATGATCCTGCCCAGATTGGGCTTCTTCAAGCTCTCCTTAATCTTGTCAAAAACTATGATTGACCAATCAGTTCTTAGATTAAAGATAATTCTTGTCATTACTCCAAACATATTGGCAGACACTCTGTCATGCCCTCCTGGCTTACTGAGTAAGACTTTCCTACAATTTCAGACATGAACTTTCCTTGATTATTCATGCCTTTCCTGTTGAAAACAGATCCTATCTTCATCTTTGGATCAAGTCCACACCAGGTAAGAGCTTCCCTGGTCTTTGAAGCAGTCACCTCTTCTTCATCTTGAGTTCTTGGTAGCTGGAGCACCTTCCTCAGATTTTTAGGTGAAACCTTGACCTTAGTTCCATGAACTCTGGATTTGATTCTGTATCCAGAGTCATCTACTGCAGCTCCATTAAGGAATTCAAGCACTTCCTTCTTCCATATCTTAGTTGGTTCTGAAACTAAGTATTCCAATCCAGAATCGGCGACTAGGGTTACTACCGCCTTGATTTCCGCATCTGCATCGTCGAACGCGCCGCGCACAAGCTCATAGCCTTCGTTAACATTCTCCTCAAGCTTAGGTGCCATTAGGGTTAGTAGAATTTGTCTTTAGAAAAGAGAGGTGTCGACACAGTAGTTTTGGTCTCGAAACTTTGAAAGCGTGTCGACAAACAAAGACAGAACCCTATTTATACCTGTCTAATTTTGAAGATGAACATGCGGGACAGCTAACTTAAAATGTGTCGACACTGGCAACAAGTGTCGACACTGACTTATAATGTCTCGACACATATGTGTCGACACAAGTTTAGTCAACAGATTTTATGTGTCGACACATGGTTATGTGTCGACACAACATAACTCGACTCATTGTCGAGACTTTACTTAGAAAAATTCTGAGTAAAACTTAAGTGTCGACACCATATTGGATGTGTCGACACCTACTTGACATGTGTCGACACTAACATTCTGAAGTGTCGACACCACATTCCTAGATGTGTCGACACCTTTTTCCCGAAGTGTCGACACCACTATTCTGTGTCGACATAGACTTGTCTATGTGTCGACACCTTTTGACTTAGTCATTTTCAAATCTGTAAACTTACTCTAAGTTTATCATTCCTAGTTCAATTTTGAATCTATTGAACTTAGCTTCTTCTAGTGGCTTAGTAAACATATCAGCTACTTGTTCATCTGTTTTAACATATTCTAATAAAATATCTTCTCTTTCTACATGCTCCCTAAGAAAATGATATTTAATCTCAATATGTTTTGTCCTACTATGGGATACATGGTTATTAGCTATTGAAATAGCACTTGTAGAATCACAGAAAAGTGGAGTTCTACTTACCTGAAATCCATAGTCCTCTAGCTGATGTTGAATCCACAGAAGTTGAGCACAGCAACTTCCTGCAGCCACATACTCTGACTCTGCTGTGGAGATAGCCACACTGGTTTGTTTCTTGCTACTCCATGAAATTAGTCTCCCACCTAGGAATTGACAGGTTCCAGTAGTGCTTTTTCTATCTTCTTTGCATCCTGCAAAGTCTGCATCTGAATAACCTGTTAGATCAAAATCTCCATTCCTAGGGTACCAGAGGCCTAGATAGGGAGTGCCCTTTAGATATCTCAATATTCTTTTGACTGCAGTCAAATGAGACTCTTTAGGGCAGGCTTGATACCTTGCACAAACACATGTAGCATACATGATGTCTGGTCTACTAGCAGTCAAGTATAATAGGGAGCCAACTATCCCTCTATACAAGGTTTCATCTACAGGTTTCCCTGCATTATCCTTGCTAAGAGACATACTTGACCCCATAGGAGTCTTCATGGTGCTGGATGAATCCATACCATATTTCCTTATGAGTTCTAGGGTGAACTTGGACTGACATATGGATAAACCACTTTCAGTCTGTTTAACTTGGAGACCCAAGAAAAACTTCAGCTCTCCCATACTACTCATCTCAAACTGACTTTGCATAAGCTTTGCAAACTTTTTGCAAAGGCTGCTTTCAGTAGACCCAAATATAATGTCATCTACATATATTTGGACTAGTATGACTTTGCCTCTAGATTCCCTAAGGAATAGAGTCTTATCTATTTTCCCCCTTGAGAACTTGTTCTCAATGAGGAAACTAGATAGGGTTTCATACCAAGCCCTAGGGGCTTGCTTTAACCCATATAAAGCTTTCCTAAGTCTATAGACATAATGAGGTAGAGTTGGATCAACAAAACCTGAAGGCTGCTCCACATAGACTTCTTCTTTTAAATTACCATTTAGGAATGCTGACTTTACATCCATTTGGTATACCTTGAATCCTTGATAGGTTGCATAGGCCAAGAACATTCTTATGGCTTCCAGTCTGGCTACTGGAGCAAAGCTTTGATCAAAATCAATACCTTCTTCTTGCCTATATCCTTTAGCAACCAGTCTAGCTTTATTCTTAATGATGACCCCTTGTTCATCCATCTTATTCCTGTAGATCCACTTAACTCCTATTACATTGTGGTCTTTAGGTTTAGGAACAAGTTCCCAAACCTTGCACCTCTTGAACTGATTAAGCTCTTCTTGCATTGCTTCAGTCCATTGTGGATCTTGTATTGCTTCTTCAAACTTTTTAGGTTCAACTTGTGACAGAAAGCTGGAATAGATTGCAGCATTCTGATTTCTGCTCCTTGTTTGAACTCCTTGTCTTGGATCTCCAATAATCAGCTCTACTAGATGATCTCTAAGATGCCTGTGGGATGGAGGCATCCTCACTTCTGGTTGAACCACTTCAGCATCTGCATCATGCTGTATACCTTGGATTTCTTCAGCAATTGGCATATGTAGTTCTCCCCCTGGACAGCAGCTACTCTCCTCTCCTTGCTGTCTTGCAGTGTATAAGGTTCTGAAAAGTTGCATCATCAATGACACTCACTATTATGTTTTGTGCCCTCTTGTCCATGGTGGCCAGGACAATTTCATCCTTAGTCATCTCAGAGAAATCCTTTGGAGTTCTCTGATTTGCATCTAGAACTGAAATCTTCATAGGCACATAAGGCCCTTCCTTTACTGTGATGTAGATTCTAGGGTCTGAGGCCTCCATAAATAGCCTTACCCTTTCTTTCCAGATCCCAAAGATCTCCTTCCTGCATATGGGTAATTTCATGGAACCCAATTCCTTGTGATTCTCATAGGAACCCATGTTTCTTGATTTTCTTGAATCTGTGTTTTCCCTTGCACTGAATCTGCCAAACAAGATCTACTCAGACTGTTAGTCCTTGTTTTGAGGAACCTCCCTCTGATACCACTTGAAAGATATGGTACCTAAACACCTAGAGGGGGGGGGGTGAATAGGTGACCTAATCCTTTTCTAACTTTACTGGCAGCAAATAGTTTATTATCACAGCTTTTTAACTTTTGCACAGCAATCACAAAGTATACACAGCATACACAGCACAATCACAACACAACATAGTGGTTTATAGTGGTTCCCCAAGATATGGGTACATCCACTTTCCCCCTTCGCCTATCTAGCAGTGTACTAGATTCGGCCAAACTCCTCCACTATCTCAGAACCCAAATTGGTTCCTACACCTCAGGCCCAAAGCCTTACAACTCAGCTTTATCCCAAAGCCTACACTCAGCCAATCAAGGCCTACACTCAGCCAACCAAGGCCTACACTCAGCCAACAAGGCCTATACTCAGAGATCTCTATCTCCTACACTCAGGCTAACAAGCCCTACCCTCAGCCTTTATAAATACAGGCTTACAAATCACTCAGATCCAAATGATCCTACAAGTTAAAATGTATTACAAATATTGACTCTACAACTCAGAAATAAAAGAGGGGAGTTGAGAGTTTCTTTATGAGTTCTTGGAAGAACTCAGCTGGATCCAATCTGACTTAGCTTTCTTCAAAGCTTCTTGAGTAGAACTGAATAAGACTGAATCCTCCTGCAGTTGTTCCTTGAACTCTGCCACTTAAGATCCAGAATGTATCTAAATCCTTCTTCTCAGCCTAGTTCCAGAGGCTGATTTCTTGGATGGAGCCCTCTCTCTCCAACTTCTTAGATCTGCACTTGGACTGCAAGATCTTCTTGATTTAATAACTTGTTCTTCAACAATGTTATCCACTTGAACAACAATCTGAATCACTGAACAACTCTTCAATTCTGAACCACAGTTTCTGTAAACTGTAGGTGCCTATTTATAGGCTTTCTTCATGGTAACCGGCTGGACCGGTCCATAACTGACTTCTGATATCTCTGACAGGTGCTGTAGACCGGTTGGAACGACATCTGTCAAATCATCCAGTCATTTCTTGAAAATCTCTAACTGTCTGATAGTGTCGAGACTTTCTGTCTTTAAGTGTCGACACTTATAGTCCAAGTGTCGACACATGCTGTGTAAGTGTCGACACAAGTCTACAAGGTGTCGACACAACTTCTTGTATGTCTCGACACAGATTCTTCTTCATATGTCGACACTGAAATTGAGTGTCGACACAAGTACTTGTTCTTCTAGCTTTTGCTGAATTCTTCTAAGTGTCGACACATCTCCTTTGTGTCGACACATCTTCTTGTGTTGAATCTGTTAAGTGTCGACACTGCTTCTTGGTGTCAACACATAGTCTTCTATGTTGATTCTTGATGAGTGTCGACACAGCTCCTTGTGTCGACACACCTTCTTCTTGTTGAGACTTCAGCTAAGTGTCGACACATTCCCTTAGTGTCGACACTTGTACTTAGAATATTTTTGTTGAACTTTCTGATCTTTGCTAAGTGTCGACACAGCTCCTTGTGTCGACACTTTCTTCAAGTGTAGAGTCTTTAGCTGAGTGTCGACACATTGTGCTGGGTGTCGACACTTACTTCATGTGTTGACTCTTCTGGTGTGTGTTGACACATTGTGCTGGGTGTCGACACTTACTTCAAATGCTGACTCTTTTGCTTAGTGTCGACACATTGTGTTGAGTGTCGACACTTATACTTAGTCTCTGCAGACTTTTGCTGAGTGTCGACACAGCTCCAAGTGTCGACACTTTCTGGTGTAGACTCAGCTTCACTGGGTGTCGACACAGCTCCTTGTGTCGACACATTCTGTCTGCACTTTTCTTCACTGAGTGTCGACACAGCTCCAAGTGTCGACACTTTCTGTCTTGCACTTTTCTTCACTGAGTGTCGACACAGCTCCAAGTGTCGACACTTTCTGTCTGGTGTCGACTCTGCATCCAGGTGTCGACACAATGACTCCAAGTGTCGACACTGCTTGTCTGGGTGTCGACACAAGTCTTCTTAAGTGTCGACACTTTCCCTCTGGGTGTCGACACATGGACTTAGAAACTTTTTGCTTCAGTCCAGTGATTTCTTAACCTGCACAAGTAAACTCAACATACATCAAATACATTATGATGTATATCATTGAGTTGGGTGAGGCTTCTTCAAATCAGGTACATTTGACCAATGTACCCAACAGGAAGATCTCTTATAGGGGGAGCACACACATAGGGGGAGCACACTTGTAGAGGGAGCACACTATAGGCAGAGCCATATTGATTATTTCAACCTGCTAAATTTCACGCTTACTGATTGGATTTCAATATACCATGTTGTTACTTTTTTATATCTCATGAACGTAATTTGATATTATCAAAAGAGAGAGTATCAAATCATGTGTTGTATTTGATCATACTTGTGTTGGGTATAGTGTGCAGGTTCATAGGTACAAAATAAAAAGAAAATCAAGTTCTGGTACCCACCGTCGAGCGCTAGCGCTACCGCCTGTGCTAGTTTTGATTTAATTCTACATGAGCTCTCTATGGACAACCACTTGGTGTTATCCATACCGTCGGGCGCTAGCTATCTTGATGAGAATCGAGTCATCATAATACCACTAGGAGATAGTTTCGTACCGCGCCGTAGTACCCCAAAAAAGCGGAAAAATACTTTTATTTGTATATTTTTCCAAATCTGCTAGACAGCTATCACCACCACGCGCATCGACCTACCACCGAGCGCTAGCTCTACTGTCGGCGGTAGCTTACTTTTTCAAGATGTATAAAATCGTAAATTTCTTTTCCTGGAGACAACACCAAGGAGAATAATTTAATCTAGGGTTCAGACGCCAACTAGAGAAGGACGGACTCTCATCTCCGTTGAAGAAAAAGTAGTGTTTCTTCCTCCCGCTTGCGATCGAATAACTCCGGCGAACAAAATCTACAACGAACTTTTCTGGCCGTTCTATTGCAAAGAGATCGATATTTAAGAGCATCGATCACACACCGTTCCTCGGAAGAAGTTGTACGTTTGAGGTAAAAATAATTTCTAAACTCTTTGCATTTTACTTTGAATTCTCTTTATTGTCTAGTTGTTTGTGTGTGAAGAACATCGATTGGAGAGTCGTTAGAATCCATGAAGGGTTTCGTGAGAAATCATCCCGGTGAGGGACGTCTAGATCAGGGGATCTATTGTGAGGCTAATCGACCGAAGGGTTGACGGAATCCGGGAAGGGTTTCGTGAGAAATCATCCCGGTGTGGGACGTATAGATCGGGGGATCTAGTGCGAGTCTAAGACCCTTCCGTGTAGGAAGGTGAAGAGTCGGCTCAAATACCTTTCCGGGGGGGGGGGGGGAGCCATCTGGTCCGGGTAGAGGTTGGTATAGAAACAAAAAAGTATTTTGTATTTCATCGCCTTCGATCTCCGGTGTCATAGAGATCCTGCTTTGCTACTGTAAACATTTGTTCTTTTTGAATAAAATTATATATTTTTCATTGCATCTCAAAAATCATGGTTGTGTGCTTTTTGTGGTTTGAGCACTGTGTGAGAGATTAGAAAATGAAATCTCATAAGAGATTCATTCTCTGTGACCTACCGCCGTGCAGTAGTGGTCCACCGCCCCGCTGTAGCTTCCAGAAAGTGTTTTCCAAAAAAATTGTTCTAATTTTACACTATCTTCGTAAACCTTATTCACCCCCTATAAGGTTGGCCACCGGATCCAACAAGAATATCTGCTAAATTTCTTTATTCTGTATCCCCCTGGACTGATGCATTCAAATTTTGAGAAACTTGATCATTTTTCTATTCTGTCTCCCTCTGGACAACTTGATTTTCAGTTTCAGAAATATGAGCTATTTGTTCATCTGCCTCTCTGCTTATTATATCTTTTTGAGCTTCTCGAAGAAGAGCCTCATCCTCTTTTAAAGGTTCCATGAGCTGATCTTCCTCAAAGACAAGGAGGTTAAGAAAGATCGGGTCACTTTTGTGGAAGTCAGTTTATCTTGATTTTTTTTATAAAAGATTGATCCTCACAAATCTGATTTAATATATTCCCAACTGAAGATCTGTAATATAAAGCATGTTCATATATAATGGTAGTTAATGGAATAGTAGTTTGTTGTACTGCTTAGAGAATGACTTTATTAATGTCAAACGAAATAGACAAAGATGTAACAGCTTGACTGTTATGATCAACAAAAAACGAGGTTTGATCATTATTATTTTGTATGTCTATAGCAAGGAAATCAATATCTATAGTCTATGAAAGACTTGGTTCTTAAACTAAAAATTATAATGGAGATAATAGTGTATCTGTTGGTAGAACTGATTCACAAGGAACATCATTTAATGTTGTTTCTGCTAGTAAAACTAACTCATTAGGAAATGGTGAGGATGGGGGTGAAAGATCTTTCTTTGAACATCATTTAATGTCTAGTCTTCTTTGAAAATAAAGCTATAGTGAGTCTTTTTCCAGGAGGTATGTGTACTCCTTTTGATTTGCACAGAGTAGGGTAATGTTTTCTCAGTATCTGACTCATAAAGGTCATATATGCATTATCCTTATGACTGTACTTATGACCTATAAGATTCAAAATTCACTTATTCTAATTAATCTTCTTTCCTAGTACTAGAACCCCCATTAAATGTAGTTGAGCTTTAGAAACTGCATCATGTGCTGATATTTTGCACATCAACATATTTCTCACTAAGTCAGCTAAAAGCTAGTATTTTTTTAGAAAAATCTTTCTTTTTCAAATGAATTGGTTTGTCTTTGAAGAAATTCATCCTCTTCAAAGCTTGCTTTATTTCTCCATCTGTTAGTTCTGCATCTTCTCTAGAAGCTAGATCAAAAGTTGTTTGAATAAGCTCTGGAGTTATATGAACATCTGACCCACTTATTTGCCTAATCATTGTTCCATCACCGTCTATTGTAACATTGTTATTAAACTTGGTTAACTCTATAGAATAATGTAGATATCTTGTTGTGATCAACTTGTTTAGCCCAACATTTATGAAGAGTTTCAAAATTCCTTTAAAACAATCTCCCACAACAGCAAAAGATTCTCGATCAATACTGAAACCTGAGTATGTCTTGGTTGGCATTCGAATTCCTGCAAAAATTACAAGGAAAATAGGAGAGAACAAGTAGAGGGAAAAATAGAGCAGGGAAGATGAAAGTTTGGAGAAAATATGAAGTCCAAATAAATAGGAAAAACGTCGAGAAATTAGGGCATTACTTTTTTCTTAGTCAACGTGACGTCGATTTCTTTTCAACGTATCTGAAAATATCATAGTCGTCGCATGTGTTGAGTTATGTCGACATTGCGTGGACATGATCCAAAACTCTTCATAAAAACTGTCTCTAGACGTTGCGTTGAATAGAAGTAGATGTTACGTCGACTTGTATTTTACATCGAGTACAGACTTAAATTTTAAAGTCTTTTGCATGTTTTTCCCAGCAATATTTTTAATGAAATTTGCATGTTATAAAATCATTTATTGGACTTTATCAAGCATGCCCAAAATATTGATAAAGTATTTGTGCTTGATTTCATCAAGAGGATTTGTGAAAATATCTGCCCTCTGATTTTCAGAAGTCAAATATTCAAGGGAAATTTTTTTCTTTTTCCACATTATCTCTGAGAAAGTGACGTATAATATCTATATGCTTTGTCTTGCTATGCAAGACAAGATTTGAGGCAATTGCGATAACACTTGAACTGTGACAAAATATTGTGGAATTAGTGAATTCAAGTTATAATCAAGCAATTGATTCTGCATCCATAATATTTGTGAACAACATCTTCCAGCAATAATGTACTCAGTTTCTACTGTAGAAGTGAAGACTGATGTTTGCTTTTTACTAAACCAAGATATCAGTCTAACACCTAGGAATTGACATGTTCTCGAGGTTATTTTTCTATCTAATCTGCATCCTGTATAATCAATATCAGAATATCCATATAATTTAAACTCTAATTCTACTAGATACCATAATCCCATCTCAGTTGTACCCTTAAGATATCTTAAAATTCCTTTTACAGATGTAAGATGAGTGTACAACCCGTATTCGTCGAGGATGGGTCATACCACAGCCAGGTTAGCAGAAGTCAAGGTCAACAAGTCAAGACATGAGTCAAAGTCAGCATGCAAGATCGCGGTAGGCCTGGGCGAGTATGGCGTGCTCCCCTCGCATACTCGCCAGGTAGGCGACTAGGCGAGATACTCGCCCAGCCCGTGCGAGTTCCCCTGGAAGTCGCTTAGTCGCCAGGGGGTGGGGTATAAATATGACCCCCCTCCTTGGATTTCCCTATAAATAGGACCCCAGGG
Source organism: Platanthera guangdongensis (assembly GCA_039583875.1). Lineage (NCBI taxonomy): Eukaryota > Viridiplantae > Streptophyta > Magnoliopsida > Asparagales > Orchidaceae > Platanthera > Platanthera guangdongensis. The sequence continues at coordinate 57,732,271 of CM077158.1, forward strand.
GTACGAGGTGAGGCACTGGAAATCCTCTGCAGGATACTCACGAGCCCTCCTTTTAAGATACTAGCCGAGCCTTTGGATTCCTTTTTCTTAGAGGCCAGGTCGCGACCTTGCGTCTTTGTTATCAGCTAGTCTCCCTCGTACCTAGTTCGGCCATTTCTGGTTGAGAAGGGTTTGCTCCTTTCAAGCATCCGGGTACGTGGTGGGACCTTCCTACCGCAACATTTGGGGTCCTATTTGACTTAGTTCTTCATCCTAGTCATCCTAGTCGTCCGATCTAACCTCTGAGCCGGTAACCATATGCGGCATTGGTCCGAATTTGAGGTTAGGAATTTTCCTGGCTTCAACACTTGGTACGGTGAGCGTGGATCGCAGCCAAGGAGGAAAGTTTAGTGGTTTAGAAAGATGGCCAATGGTGACGAGCATGGAGAGTTGGTCGGCAACTCAGCAGGAGTTGGAGATGTCGCCCAAGGTGGCGAGTTCGTGATAGTTGCCGCGTTCGAGGAGTTTGTGAAGCGGATTGAGCAGACCATCCTCGCTGGGTTTTCTCATCGCCCCGATGTCATGACGACTTCACCCCATCGCGTGACACCGCTGGAGGAGGAAGCGCCGCCGAGGCGAGCTGGAAAGGAGCCCGCTTGGGCAAGAGAAGAGCGACCGATGCAGTCGCGACATCACCCGGCGGGCAGCCAAGGGGTCCACTTTCGGGATCCAATGTCGTCGGCGAAATAACGAGATACTCGGCACTGCAACGAGTATGACGTCTCCAGCAAGGATGAAACTCGCCACCTCCAGGGAGGGAGGAGCCCCTTCTGTGATGAGATCCTCGCCGCCCCTGTTCCTGAAGGGTTCAGAGAGCCCGTTCTCACCTACTACTCTGGCAGGGATGACCCTGTCAGACATCTTCAATGGTTTGAAGACGTCGTCTCCATCCACAACATGTTTGAAGCCTTCAAGTGCCAGTTCTTCTCCATCACCCTCAAGGGCAATGCCAGAGATTGGTTCCACCAACTACCAGCAGGGTCCGTATACTGTTTCTCCGACCTGCATCGGGGCCTCATGATAAGGTTGGCAACATCCAAGAAGAGGAAGAAGGAGACAACAACGCTCTTCAAGGTTACCCAAGGGTAGTACGAGAGCTTGGGCCATTACGTCGATTGTTTCCAGGAGGAGACCTTGGGGGTAGAGGAGGTGGACAACTTCACTCTGATGGTGGCCCTGAAGTTCGGGTTGAAGCAGAGACTGTTCAGTATGGAGATGAGGTCTAATCCCCCTAGGTCTTTCGAAGAGATGATAGAGAGGGCGAAAACGTTCATTCACGGAGAGGAGAAGTATAAGGATTTCTTGGCAAGGCTGGACGGAGAGGATCCGAGAGAGAGGGGAGAGCAGGACCTTCGGGAGCGAAGGCAAGGATGATGCCGGAGAGGCAGGATGAGTGGAGGAAGGAAGAGCCGAGGAGAGAGGAGAAGAGGACGAGAGAAAAACCCGGGAGAGTCGGGGAGAGGAGGCAGGAGAGGCCTCGAAGACAAGAGGAGTGGAGGCTGGCAGAGGCCCCAATAAGAAGAGGGGGGATAGGAGATTCCAGTATCCCGAGAATCGCCCCCAGTAGAGGCCACCGGTGAAACAAGACTTCCAGGAGGAGAGGTGGAATGACAACCGGCATGAGGGAGGCCGAGGTGTAGGAAGAAGGGAGGCGATGGCCATCGCCCGTCAAGGCAACAAATAGCGCCGGAGGGAGCAACGGGCGATGCATCAGGAGGCGGAGATTCCCCTCTATTACGACATCCATCGAGTAGAGGGGCACGGGACGTTGGCTTGTCCTGAGTTCTGGGAAGTAAGGAGGATATTGGAGGCAGGAGTAATGGAGAGGGAGTAGCAGTGGCAGGAGGCCCCAGTGGGGCAGGTGACATTCCAAGCTCCAGTGAGGAGGAGGAATGAAGATCGTGTCGACCTGAGAGGTCGTGGAGAGGTGATACATGACCCAGGAGGTGTAACATCCCATGTTACTTCTAAACCCCCTTACATTAGATTGGGTTAGGTATGGGGTGGGTGTTAGGAAAAATTATCTAGGTTTGACCCTAGGTAGTGGGTTGTAGCCATGTGGTGCCCACTAAGGGGCCAAAGTCAAACTAGGTTAAACTAGCCTAAATAGGAACCCTAGACACACCATAACCCCACCACATTGCCTTAACCCTAAAATAATCTAAGTGGACCCTAGGGCATGTCATTAGGTCAACCCTTTGACCCTAGTTGACCAAAGTCAACCATGGCCCTAATTTGGTCAAACCTATACCTATAGGCCCAATTAGCCCAAGTAGGGCACCACATTGACCCAACCCAAGTTGGGTGGTGCCATTAGACCCATGACCACCAAGTGTGGTCAGCCCACTCATCATGGTTGACCAAGTCAACTCAAAGTCAACCTAGTCAACATAATTGACCTAAAGGAGAAAATGAGGGCTAAGCCCACTCCCCTTGGGCCAAGCTCACCAAACTTGGCCCATTATCAGCCCAAGTGGTCAAAGACCACCCCTACCCTCTGGTTTTGAAAAGAGGGTCACATGCAAAGGGGCATTTTGGAGAATTTACCCAAAAGAGGAGAGAGAAGATGAGATTAAGAGGAGGAGGCCACTTGGCCTTGGCTCCTTCTGCCCCAAGAGGTGCTGGCTGGCCTACTCAGAAAATTTCAGCAGAATTTTGAGCATGGTCGCCACCTGGCACCATAGGTGATGCCTCCAAAGCCCCAAACCGAGCTCACCTTGGAGTTATCTCCACAAACAGCCCTCCCCAGCTCAAATCGACCACACAATCAACATCAGTGAGTTGAATCGAGTGGAGAACGAGTCCTGTAGCAGAGCTTTTGGTGAAGAATCAAGGTTTTGAGCAGGAAATCGCCGGAGCAGCTCAACCATGGCCAACCGCCGCCGCACTCACCGCCAAGGCCTGATTCAGGTCCGTTTCGCCACCTCTCTACCCGTGCTAGCTTTCTAGATCCTTTAGGAGAGACATCGGGCTCAATTGAGCCTAATAATATGTGAGTAAATGGAGATTTTTCCGAGCTTTTCTTCTTGCTCGGGTTCGCCAGAGGAGCCAATTCCGGCAGCCTCATCGCCGGGAATCGCTAGCCACCACCTCGGTGAAGGTGGTGGCGACATCCGCCGGTGGTGGTGGTGGCTCAGCTGGCCGGAAACAGCCAGCAAAGGTGGCCCAGCCAGAATTGATCCCGGCCATCGGCTGGAGGTAGAAGAAGAGCAGATCCCATCCATTGTGCGTCAAGATTCGTGCAACCGATTTTAAATAAAAAAAAATAAAACTATAGTATTTGTATAAATTTGTCACACACATTCAGCCTTTTTACAAGCTATTGTTAGGCCTCTTAGAGGCATTTCCAGGACATGAACCCTCAATGGAATTTGTTGCTTAATGTCTTAACGTTAATTTGGCACCTTAAATAGCAAATATGGTGGAGTATATTGGGTTGTAGGTTAGTTTTCCTAGGACTGGTCCTAGGCAAGGGCAGAATTTCAAATTGATGTCCAAGCCATACCAGTTATCCAAATGACCCCAAATTTTGAGTGCATTCATTATTAGGGCATATTTAGCCCCTGCCAAAAATTTAAAATTTGTGGGAATAAATTTTCTATAGTTTTTGCTTAAATATCAAAAAGTAAATAAATGAAATAATTGGAGTGTTATGGCTCCAAATGGCCCCACATATTGGTGGCATGTCCTTGGGGACTATAAATGTGCATGGTAAAAATTTCAGTACATTTGGACAACTTCATGTTGGGTAAACTCACTTGCATGTGTTGGTTATGTATAGGCTTGGGGGTGCAAATAGCCAGTTTTGAAATATTGTGTATTAGGCCTATTTGAGACATCCAAAAATCATGGTATTGATTTCAGAGGCTCATTAGGGTGAATTATACCCCACATTGTAATAATGGGATTTTTGGAAGCAAAAATCCCATTATTTGGAATTTTTGAAATAATAGGACTTTTGAAAAATAAATGTAAAAATAGGCTCATCATTGAGATAAAATCCCCAATTTTTGTCAAGGTCAATATAACGTTAGGTTGAACTCCTGAAAATTTTTATATCTCTGTTTGAAGAATTTTGATAGGAGTTATGTGGAAATTACCTTTATACCCTCATTATAGTTAATTAGAAAATTGATGAAAATACTCAGTAAAATAATTTTTGGAAAATTTCTTGGCGATATATCTGAGTATGAAGAACCTTGTATAATTATCTCAGTATTTTTGCATGAATCAGTAATTTTTAAAACCTCATAGTGGCATTTTGGTAATATAATTATAAATGAAATTTTGTAGTCCTTGTACCATGGAAGTTCATGACATTCTGTCTTTAACATTATTTTACCAATATATGTATGCTGTAATTTTCTTGGATGTTTTAGTAATGAACTCCTTATACTTCATTTGGAAAATGATAATTATGTGAGATTTCTATTAATTAAGGAATAAATGGAAATATTTCAAGGAAAATTAAGAATTTTGGTAGACAACAATATTTTACCAAGATATAACTCAAGAAAAAGTTCCTTAGGTGATTGGATTAAAATTTGTGATACTTCATGTATTAAATGACCCAGAGGATTAATTACATGATTTAATTAGAGGCCTTAATGACTTAAGAAAATTATGAAAATCAATAGATTCACTTCATTAGTCCATACCATCCTAGGATAATTAGTTAGGGGCAGGTGGCCCAAAGAATTGGAAGTTCTATTTCGGGGTGGTATTAGGTCATTGGTTGCGCATAGTGTAACTAGGTCATGCTATAAGGACCACCGGGGGATAGATCAACAGATGAGCTAGAAATTACAATTGGAATATGACCCGGTGGGTAGTGTTGTCTTAGTGACGAGAGTAAAAGTGCAAGCCCTTGTATAGCAACTGGAGTGGAGTCCGGCGGAAGACCGTCGCCCTTCTGAGAACACCTTAAGTCATTAGGATCACTCAAGAGTAATAACGAGAGCTGGGGGTAAATTTTGGGTAGTCATCAACTAAAGTAAATATCCTTGAGAAAGGGAGCTTTGAGCGTAATCCCATCGTAGTTTCTAGTGCCCCCGAGAGCCCTTCACCGGGTATACCCTGGGCAATCCTGAGATTAACCTTAAATCACTAAGTATAATAACCCATAGACAAGAGTAGTCTAATAGGTTAAGACATTGTGGTTCATTCATGCCTGTGACGAGTTTGAGGGATTTTGAATAAAAGCTGTTGGAACACCCTATTACTAATTTGGGTCAGGATCACTATGTCTCTAGGAAACCTGTTTTTGACCTCCTGTATAGCTCTAGAGGTCAATTAGAATTGAGTCTAAGGGATAGTACTTAGGTTTGGAAGCTGCCCTCAAGACCAAGGATTTTCAGTTTGAAGACTAAGTCATATCGTCAAACTCAGTACGACGAATCGTTGAACTCCATTCGACGATCGCTGAGCTCAACTTCAACAAATCGTCGAACTCCATTCGACGATCTGTGAGCTCAGTTCGACGATCTTGACTCAGTATTGGATCTCTATCTCTGAGCTCTGTTCGACGATCTTTGAGCTCAGATCGACGATTTTTATTGTTGTCTAAGTCCAAATCGCTGAGCTCAGTTCGACAATAGCAGAGCTCAGTTCGACGTTTTTCTGATGAGTTAAAGGATTCTCAAGATTCAAATTCAGAACAGTTAAGGAGTTATTCAGCAATTAATTCAGAAGATTTTCTAGCCGTTTTCATTTATTTCTGGACCAAGTTTCAAGGGATTATCAAGGAATGTTTCTTTGGACTTTCCTCAAGAAAACATTTGCAATTAAGGATGCAATTAATGTCAGGCCAACGACTATTCTTGACAGAGGATGATTTTCTATTCAGTACCAGAGAATAAAATACAAGATTTTTTTGAATCTCTCCAACACTTAGAACACAGATCAGATAGAGACAACACAAACAAGAAGAATAAGAACTAACTATTCTCTGTCTCAAAGAATTCTCTTAAGAACACACATCCAAGGAGATCAAACCTTCTGAAATCCTCTGATCTCTTGTGATTCAAGTGTTCAAGGCCAACATCTTTCAAGACTCCAGACACCTAACATTTCAGCTATTGCTGAAATTATCATTTGCTGGAGATCAACTTCTGAAGGCCTATCACCCTCAGCAAAGCTTCATTTCCTGAACATCTCAAGAACTCAGGGGAGCTTTGACAACATAAAGTCCACATAGTCTTCTCAGCTGCTCTGAGAAAGAGAAGACTTTCATAACTCTCTCATCCCCATCTCTGTAAATGGTTTCTCAAACTCCCTTCAAAAGTTTGTGCTTGGTTTTTGAGCACCTTGTCAAAAGCTCATTGGTGGCAAGACACCTGATTAAAAAATCTGATTTAGTTTTTGAGCACCTTATCAAAAGCTCATTGGTGCCCAGGACACCTGATCAACTCATCCTGCAGTGGATTCCTACCTAGGGTGGTAGAAGAGTGGATGTACCCAAGTTTAGGGGAACCACTATAGCTCCTTGTGTCATCTGGCTTGCTTGTCTTTATCTTTTATTTCTGGCTGTGATTGTTCTGTGATTAGTTTAGATCTGTGATTAATTTCTATTGTAGATTATTTTGTGATTAGATTTAATAATTGCTTCCCTGTTCACTCAGATTACAACAATTGTTGTAAAAAGGTTTTAAGCACCATATACTCTATTCACCCCCCTCTAGAGTATATTAGATATAGCTGTACTTTCAAAGGTACTGTTGTGCGTTCTCACCCGCGATGGCTTGGAGTGATATATGTTGCAGGCTCACCCATGAAGGGTTTGAGGGATTCAGGACAGGTTGGTCCTACGAGCTGAAGGCTCAGAATGAAATACTTGCATGTGCATAAATTTAGTGGCGGGACATGCGGTACTGGCCGATCGTCACACCGATGGTAGTATGGTGAACCAGGCAGGTGTGAGGGTTTGAGCGGCCAGTGAATTGTTTTACACTGCAGTCTGCAGGATGATCCCCGATAACGCACACACGACCCAACAAGACTGACGAGTTGTCAGCAAAGTACGTATGCATGGACTCTAGAGTGTACCTTGGATGTGTACAGAGGCGTATGAGAGGGGTCTAAGGTTTGGTATTGTGCATACCTGCTTAGAAGTGGAGATGCCCACTCCGCTGCTGCCGTAGCCACAACGGTGGTACCCAAGAGTGAAGCTAGCTCTCAAAAAGTGGGAACTAAAGGTCTGTGATCACAGAGTCTTTGTGTGTGAGTTGCACTTGCCTGTTGCATAAATTACATCATAAACATTCATTCATATTTGGTCACACGTTTCATAGATTCTTATCATATAAATTAGTATGGACTCTTTTATATGATAAGTTAAATTTCCTGGAAACCTCAACTTATAAATTTGTATGGGCATTTTTATAAGTTAAGGTACATTTTGTGATGGTAGTGTAGTGGTAGTATAGCTTTAATTTTCTGCTCTTACTTTCAGTTCTTTACTTACTTGTACTGTACATGCTTTTACTTTCATACTATATACATAGAACTGCTAGTCTAAATTTACTGCTCACACTCTTACTTGGTAGCTTAGTTGTTAAAATTTTCTCAGCGTGGTCAGCAAGGTAGCCCAAACGCCAAATTAATATCTTCGGCACTACCCAGTTCTTACGTTGAACCAGCGGAAAACCAAGGAACAAAGGTTAATCCCAACAAACAATGGAAGCACAAGCAGATTTTTTACACATTCACTTCTTTACAACACGAGGCATACATAGCGAGACATGATTTCGCTAGTACAACAGCTGTAAACAGAAAGCACCAAAAACCAAGCCGGGCGGACAGCACCGGAGTCCGCCGAGACCGCCGAGGTCGCCGCCGAGTCCGCTGAGACCGCCCGAACTTAAGCTACAATCCGCCGAATAGCCACGGAGTCCGGCCGTAGCCATGAGGCCGCGCGGACACACCGTTATTCGTCTCTGCTGAAGCTGAACTGAGGAACACCCCTACCCGCCTGAAGCCCGCGGACAGGTTATGAAGCTGGCAAAGTTGAAACAGAGTTGACAAGCCGCAGAGCGACCTCCTGCTGAATCCGCAGAGACCGCACAACTTCCAAGTACTTGACCGAAGTCAAAGCCAAACTCCTGGCTCCTTGAAGCTACCCGCGCGACCTGCACACAGCAAACCGTCAGCCTGAATCAATCCGCGCGGACAGACAAACTGAGACCGCAGCTCCTGCCCAACCCAACTTACTATCACTCAAGTTACTGTAGATGTGCCAGGGGTCCTATTTATAGGCGAGGTGAGGAGTGTGGTCACCGCCCTAGAGATAGAGACACCGCCCAGCCCGCGCGATAGCAAAACACCGTCCGCCGAGTCCGCAAGGACTTAGCCGGATACCAAGGAAAACTGCCAGGAGCAAGGCAACATTGGCGAACCCTCTTCAGTCCGCCCAAGCTATGCGGACAAGGCATCAGCCCCGCAAGCCTACGCAACCCACTGCAGGGACAATACCCCCTTCAATGGCTGTCCGACACAAAAAAGGTCCTCGCCGGTCAACAGCGGACTTGGCGGATACGGCGGACACATGGTCTTGGCACAGAGTGTGACCAAGTCCAAAACCATCAAAGGCCAATGCGAGCATGGCGGACACAAACTCCGTCCGCCAAACATCCAAGCACAGACCGCCAGCAGTCCGAAGCTACTCGCACACCTGCCCCATCGCAGCAGCCTCCTCCCGGACTCCAAACATCAGTCCGCCAAAGACCTCCACAGCAAAACACCTGCTGTAACACCAGAGCTCGACAAGGCCTCAGCCAAGCTCTAAGCCCAGTCCGCAACAGCCCAAACCGCGGACACACTAGTCCGCAAGCTTCCCGCGGACATGAGCCAAACCGCCAAACAGCAAGCTTGCACCACGGCCACTGAGCAATGCACCAGTCCGCAAGCCTCTATCTGCTCAGGCCGCTCCTTGGCTAAACCAAACAGCAACGTCCTATCCGCAGATAACAGGCCGCACAGTCGCGGACTTCACCATGCAACCCGCTCAGAAGAACAGCCGGCTTCCACTAGACCTTCCACCAGGCCGCACATCACAGTCCGCCCAGTCCGCCTAGTCCGCCAATGCTGTCCGCCCAGGCCGCCCGGCCTGTCCCGTCAACCACTTCCACTTCACAAATTTCAACACTCCCCCTTGAAGTGGGAAGTGGTGACCAAGCCCAACAAGCTGCGCAAGCGCTCAAAGGCCCCTTCGACAGTGGCTTCGTGAAGATGTCAGCAAGATTATCTTCACTCCGAACATGCCCGACCAGCAGAGACCCCCCAACACCTTCTCCCTGATGAAGTGGTGATCAATCTCTATATGCTTGGTCCTGGCGTGACACACTGGATTGTTAACCAGTTTGAGAGCACTCTCATTGTCACCCCGGAGTAAAGTAGGCCTTGCACTTCTTCATGAACATCCTCTATAAGCCTCCTCAACCAGATGGCTTCCCGAGCAGCCAAGGCCGAAGCCTTATACTCTGCCTCCGTGGTTGAGACTGACACGAGTCCTGCTTCTTGCTACACCACGAGATGCTAGCTGAACCGCAAGTGAACACATAACCTGAAGTAGTAGACCTCGATCATCCGAATCACCGCCATAGTCAGCATCCGTGTACCCAAGCAATGCAAACTCCGAGTCCCTTCCATAGAGGAGTCCCATGTCAGAAGTCACCTTGACATACTTCAGAATACTTTCGCCGCCACTAGATGAGATTGCCTTGGTTCAGCCATATACCGACTTACTCGGCCAACAGCATAAGCAATATCCGGCCTTGTAATCGTCAGGTAAATCAAGCTCCCAACAAGAGCCCTGAACACCAAGGGATCATGAAGAACCCTTCCCTCATCTCGAAGAAGTTTCAGCCCAGGTTCCAGTGGAGTAGAGCACTTCTTCCCTTCGCCCATGCGAACCGCTTCACAATGCGATCAGCATACCCTTTCTGGCTAATGAGAACCCCGCACTCCTTCCTCTCCACTTCAAGACGAGAAAGTGATGCAACTCTCCCAAGTCTTTCATCTCGAAGCGTATAGCAAGCTCAGCCCTGAGCCTTGCTACTTCCCCTCCGAATTCCCTGTGATGATCATGTCATCACATACAGCAGGACCAAGACTTGTAGCTCCCCTTCTTCTTGACGAACAAGCTTGAATCCGAGTTGGAAGCAAGGTATCCACAGAATTGCAAGTACTCTGCAATCTCCCATACCACGCTCTAGGAGCTTGCTTCAACCCATAGAGAGCCTTCCTGAGTTTGCAGACATAGTCGGATGCTTTTCAGAGACAAAAACAAGCGGCTGATCCATGAAGATGTCCTTGTCAATCTCTCCGTAAAGAAAGGCATTCTTCACATCGAGTTGCCACAACCTCCATCCCTTGCTAGCAGCCAAGGCGATCACCACTCTTACTGAAGTCATCTTCGCAACTGGACTGAATGTCTCCTCATAGTCTTCTCCATACTGCTGTGAGAATCCTCTAGCGACCAGGCGAGCCTTGAACCGATCAATGCTCCCATCAGCTTCTTCTTCAACTTATACACCCACTTGCAAGTAACCGGAGTAATGCCATCAACCTTGGGCACAAGGTCCCAGGTTTCATTCTTCTTCAGAGCACAATCTCTTCCTTCATGGCACCTTCCCACTCCTTCACTCCAGTGGCCTCGTTGAAGTTTGCAGGCTCTCGCTCATCCAGAGGACCTGCAAAGAAGCAGGAGACAAAGCTCACTGCATTCCCATCACAGTACCGAGCCGGTGGCTTAACAACCCTCTTCGATCTCCGAAAGGTCGGCTCCTTGCTCACTGCTTCCGTTTTCTTCGGGCTCCACTCCTACCTGGGGCAAGCATTGAGCAGTGCTCCCCCTGCTCCTGAGCCAGAAGGCTCAGCCTCGGAGTTAGAAGCAACAGGAGCTGCTGGTGAAACAGCAAGCTCCTCTTCCAAGCCTTCAGCAGCCACCACCGGTGCTTCATCAACCTTGCTACTTCCGGTTAGCTCAACCGAGCCACCTCCATATGACGTCAGCTCGTCAAAGACAACGTCTCTTGACACCACGAACTTCTTCGTCACAGGGTCCATGCATTTCCATCCCTTCTTCCGCTCATCGTAGCCAACAAAGACAAGCTTCCTTGCCTTCGCATCCAGCTTAGTCCGTGAAGCATCCGGGACATGCACGTAGCAAGTTGAACCGAACACCCTAAGGTGTCCAACACTCGGCTTCTCCTTCAGCAACAGCTCAATAGGAGTCTTCATGTTGATAGGGCTGAGTGGCATCCGGTTGATGACATAAGCAGCACAAGACATCCCCTCCGCCCAAAAGGACCTTGGGATATCTTTCGCATGAAGCCAGCATTTGCAGGTCTCCGTCAGATGACGGATCTTCGCTCCGCTACCCCATTTTGTTGTGGAGTGTGAGCACAAGTAAGCTCTCGTTGGATCCCGTGCTTCCTGCAGAAGTTAGAAAACTCGGAGAAACAAATTCACCCCCGTTATCAGTTCTAAGCTTCTTAATCCGCAAGCCAAGCCGGCCTTCTACCAACTCCTTAAACTCCACAAACAAACGGAAGGCTTCCGACTTCTCCTTTAAGAAGTACACCCAAGTATACCTTGAGTAGTCATCAACCAAGACAAGCATGTATCTGCTTCCACCAAGGCTGGCAGTAACCGTCGGTCCCATCAGGTCGCCATGAATGCACTCCAATGGTTTCTTGCTCCTTGTTTGTGATTTATCAAACGGAAGGCGATGTGCCTTACCGTATTGACAGCCCGCACAAACATGCCCATCACCAAAGGAGGACAACTTCGGCAACCCCCTCACCAAACTTCTACTACCATTGCCTTCAGCTTGTCCATGCCAACATGCCCAGCCTCTCATGCCAGATAGCAGCGCTATCATTGGCCCTCATCCTATCAACATAAGAATGGTGGCAAGAACAAACAAGTTCTTCACCCTCCTCCCAACATGAGCAACATCAGCCTTCACCGCTGATACGTTGCGAAGGACCTCACGTCTGTTGGCCCAAACAGAACGTGATACAACCAGCGTCCACCGCATTGGTCACCGAGAAGAGGTTTTTCTTCATGCCCGACACGTGATACACACTCCTTAACGTGAGTGGCCCCTGATCACTACCCAAAGACACGACCCCTCTTTCTCTACTGCATAAACAGTATTATCAGCAGTGATAATAGCTTCATTACCTGAGTAAGCCTGCATGGAGGTGAACTTCGATTTGTCTCCGGTGAGGTGATGACCACACCCGGAGTCCACGATCCACTCGCTGTTGAAGTCCTCAGCAGACAAGGCCCGGACACAAGTGCCCGTCATAAAAGCTCCGCCCCATTCTGCTTCTTCACTTCTCGAGCAAGCTTCCTCCTTTCCCGCAGCATGCCCAGGCTGCAGTTTGACCTTGCAGTCCCGCTTGAAGTGCCTCGCTGATGACACGGTAGCACTTCAAATTCTTCTTCAGTCCTTAGGAGCATTGCTCCTCTCCGGCTGATATGAAGTTGAAGTCTCCTTCTCACCAGCGGCCTGCACCTTCTTCTTCTTCTTCTTCCCTTCCCATCCTTTCTTCTTGCCTGAGAAGAGAGCTTCGCTGCCTTCCTGATTCAGATTCACTCCAGCCATCTGCCTTGCTAAGCTCTCCTGCGATGCAAGCAGATTCTCAGCTCCAGCAAAGACGGCTGAGTAGCCCACCCTTGAACAGATGTCACAAAGGCCACATACTCCTTCCGCAAGCCGCGGATAATGTGCCTTTTCATCTTAGCCTCAGAGATAGGCTCATCAGGATCCAGTGCCGACAGCTCAGCACACAAGCTCTTCATCTTTAAGAAGTACTTGGAGATGGAAAGGTCTCCCTGAGTTGCCCTGGCCAACTCATTCTCCAGGAACTGAAGCCGCGCCACATTCTTCCTATTGAACAACTCATCAATGGTTGTCCAAATATCAGCAGCCGACTCACATCCAACGATGTGATCAAATAGTCCGGAGACACGGCCTCTCTTCAGAATGAACTCCGCCTTAGCATTTGTTCTTCTCCAGAGCCTAACCTGCTCAGCAGTACGAACGCAGCAGTGACTTCCTGTCTGTCGTCACCACCGACGACTTCCCACAGCTCCTCGCCAAGAAGATAACTCTTCATGCACGACTTCACTTCTTGAAGTTAGTCGGCGTTAAGAGTTCAATGCCCAGACCTCTTGCAAAGCTCCCTTCCATTGCAACACCTGTTGGCAACCTTCAGAAGCTCCGAGCAACAACACAGGTTGATCACCACTCAATCACTGAGTAACAACACTGGTTGACTACGCTCACGCAAACTGAAACCTGGCTCTGATACCATGTTAAAATTTCTAACGTGGTCAGCAGGTAGCCCAAACGCCAAATTAATATCTTCGGAACTACCCAGTTCTCACGTTGAACCAGCGGAAAAACCAAGGAACAAGGTTAATCCCAACAAACAATGCAAGCACAAGCAGATCTTTTAACATTCACTTCTTTACAAACCGGGCATACATAGCGAGACATGATTTCGCTAGTATAACAGCTGTAACAGAAAGCACCAAAACCAAGACGGGCGGACAGCACGGAGTCCGCCGAGACCGCCGAGGTCGCGAGGTCGCCGAGGTCCGCTGAGATCGCCGAACTTAAGCTGCAATCAGCCGAATAGCCACGGAGTCCGCCGAAGCAGCGAGGCCGCGCGGACACACCGTTATTCGTCTCCTGCTGAAGCTGAACTGAGGAACACCCCCTACCCGCCTGAAGCCGGCGGACAGGTTATTGAAGCTGGCAAAGTTGAAACAGAGTTGACAAGCCGCAGAGCGACCTCCTGCTGATCCGCAGAGACCGCCACAACTTCCAAGTACTTGACCGAAGTCAAAGCCAAACTCCTGGCTCCTTGAAGCATCCGGCGCGACCTGCACACAGCAAACCGTCAGCCTGAAACAATCCGCGCGGGACAGACAAACTGAGACCGCAGCTCCTCGCCCAACCCAACTTACTGTTCACTCAAGTTACTGTGAGATGTGCCAGGGGGGTCCTATTTATAGGCGAGGTGAGGAGTGTGGTCACCGCCCTAGAGATAGCGACACCGCCCAGCCCGCGCGAAGGCAAAACACCGTCCGCGAGTCCGCAAGGACTTAGCCGGATACCAAGGAAAACGCCAGGAGCAAGGCAAACATTGGCGAACCCTCTCCAGTCCGCCCAAAGCTATGCGGACAAGGCAAAGCCACAAGCCTCCGCCACTGCAGGACAGCACCCCCTTCAATGGCTGTCCGCACAAACCCGAGGCAGTCCGCAAGACTCACACCTCAATCCGCCACAAGTCCACGACCAAAGGCAGAAGCAACAGTCCGACCGGCAACAAC
>CM077158.1:57747158-57787968 GCA_039583875.1 Platanthera guangdongensis
AATAAGAGAGAGAGGGTGATAGTGTCTTCTCTGTCAACAGTCAGAGAAAAGACTTGTGGATTGATGTAGCAGATCTTGGTCCCCCTGAGATCTTGAATTTGTTAGGAATGCTGGAGCACTGCTTCAGGGTGATAGGCCTTCAATGACCTAGAATGCCTGGACCAGAACTGCTTCAGGAACTTCTTTGACAGATTGATAAAGTTCTGATGTCCTTTGAAGTTGTCCTGAGAAAGAAGAAGACTCTTGATTGAATTTAGTTCTTCTTCTTCTTCTTCAAAAGTTCTCTGGTCAAGGATGATTGCAGTCAAGAACTTTAGATTCTAGAATGTTTGTTCTTCTGCAATCTTTTGAAAATCTATGAAATTGTTTGTTGTACTGAAATTCTTGAACTCTATTACTTCTTCACACTCTTCTCTTCCTCTCAGTCTGTGTACATCTGACTGAGGAATATTCAAACTTTTTTGAAATGTCGAGCAGTAATTACAGTTGGCCTTGGAAAGAATCAACAATCAATGAATTTCCTCACTATCCCATGGAAAAATGGCATGTAATCGTCCATAGTCAATGCGCGTTCTAACGGTAACATTCCGAGAAGATCTGGCATTAAATGTTCAGGAATCAGCTCCAAGAAACGGGACGGGAACCTTGAAGAAAACCTAATCTGGATTCGTCGAACAAAGAACACATTTCGTCAAGCTGAACTTGTGTTCGTCGAGCTGAGCTTGAGTTCGTCGAGCTGAGCTTGAGTTCGTCGAGCTGAGCTTGATAGAGTTCGCCGATCAGACAATCTTCATTCATCTAACAGACAGTCTTCATTTCTCGAGCTAAGAATCAAATTCGTCGACCTGAGAAAAGTTCTGGACTTAGACAAAATATCTTGCATCTGCTGAAATGCTGTGTCGACAAAAGTTGGTGTCGACAGATTGATCTTGGTGTCGACACAAATCCTCTGGTGTTGACATAAGCTGGTGTCGACTGAAATCCTGGTGTCGACACAGGTTAGTGTCAACTGAAATCCTGGTGTCGACACAGGTTAGTGTCGACTGAAATCCTGGTGTCGACACAAGTTGACTGGTGTCGACACAAACCCTAAGTGTCGACACAGATTCTCTGAGTCCAGAAATCGTCGAGTAGAGAATAGCATTCGTCGACCTGAGAAGCTGACTTCGTCGACCTGAGAAGCTGTGAACTTGAGGTCCAAGTTCGTCGAACTCAGAATATAATTCGTCGACCGAAGCTTGAAACTGGACTTAGAAAAATTTGAAGTCCTTCTGACTTTGGCTTGATGCAGAAACTGAGATTTCGTCGAACAGAGAACATAGATCGTTGAGCTCAGCACTAAGAATTGTCTCACGATCGTCGAGCGCAGAACTCCTTTCGTCGAGCTGAGTTCGACGAACGTCGAACTCACTTTACTTAGCCTTGAAAACTTGTAAGTCTGGAGTCTCTGAGGGTCTTGTTGAAAGCTGGTCCATCTGGAGTTGAGCCTGAGGACTTAACCTAGACTCTCGGACACAAATTAGGCTATACATGATGGGTCACATCCTAAGTCAGTGAACCTAGCCCAAATCAAATAGGGATCCCACACAACATATCCCCAATAGGAGTGAGGAACCTGCATCTGTGTCATCAGAGTGCGAGCAACATCAAGGAGGTGATGATTTTTGCTTTCCGCCATGCCATTATTCTGTGAGGTATAAACACAGCTAGTTTGATGAACAATCCCATTTTGCATACAGAAAGAAGAAAAATCATGACTAAGATATTCTTTGGCATTATCGGAGTAAAAAATTTTAATAGAGACATCAAACTAAGTTTTAATCATAAAATAAAAAGATGTTCATACAGAGAATAATTTAGAGCGATCTTTTAAGAGATATACCCACGTACAGCGAGAGAAATCATCAATAAAAGTTACAAAATATGAACTACCCCGACCTATGGTGAGGATATGAGCAAGACCCCGGGAATCAGAGTGAACGAAATCAAACGGACAGGAAGATCCACGACCTTGCTTCGATGTGAAGGAGGAGTGATGATGCTTGCCAAGATGACATGCGTCACAATTGAGAGGAGGACTGGGCGAAGGGTGGTGGGGCAGAAGTTGATGAACAAGCCATGGATGAGGATGAACAAGGCAAAGATGCCATTGTAGAAGGTCTGTAGACGAGGAGGAGAAGGCAGATAAAGTAGAAACGTTGTTGAGGAAGTAGAGGCCGCCACTCTCAGTCCTAGTAGCAATCATTTGTTGGGAGCCCGGATCCTGAAAAGAACAAGAAGTAGGAGTGAATGTGATAGACCACTGTAGTTGCTTGTATAGAGAAGTAACAGATAATAAAATACAAGGAAACTTGGGCACATAGAGAGTATCCGCCAAGCGAAGAGATGGAGTGACTTGAACCGCTCCCGTCCCATTGATTGGTGAGGGGGAGCCGTCCGCAATAAAGACCAGGGGTAGCCGATCATGTGTTTCTAGGAGAGAAAGGTACTGGGGATTGCTGGTTATATGATTGGTAGCACCATAGTCGATC
Source organism: Platanthera guangdongensis (assembly GCA_039583875.1). NCBI lineage: Eukaryota > Viridiplantae > Streptophyta > Magnoliopsida > Asparagales > Orchidaceae > Platanthera > Platanthera guangdongensis. The sequence goes on from CM077158.1 coordinate 57,749,690, forward strand.
AGCCATTTACCTTGAGTAACGACGTGGGCACTACTTGAAGACGTGACCACCGAGGCTGACTGCTTCGAAGAGGTGGTGGGAGCGTCCCCAGAGGGACAGAGATGTGGATGTTTCATCTAGCGGCGATCAACCACATGGTCGTTGCAGCCACATTGAGAGCAGAGAAAGCGGGAGGGACCACGCCCGCCGATTGGTGGTTGTGGCCACCAGAGCCACTCCGTTGAGTCTGGTGAGCATAGTTATCCAGTTGAGGAGGTAGGATAACAACGGACATTGAAGTAGAGAGGTAACCATGGCGATGTGGGCAGCAGTGACATCCAATGTGGGAGAGTCCGCTTCGCCAAGGATCTATTGATGGATCATGTCATAAGACTCAGGAAGTCGTAGAAGATAGCACACAACCAGAAGCTCCTAGAAGTGCTTGTGTTGCTCAGCCAGATCCACAGAGAATGGGTAATTCTGGAGAATTTCAGCTCCGAGAGCCTGAACCTGTTGGTAAGTAGCACTAGGAGACATAGAGGGGCGGGCAAAGAGGTCTGCATGTTGAGTATAGATGTGAGACGTCTGAGCCCCCTTTGAGTAGAGAGCGGCAACATGAAGCCATGCAGCTTTGACCATTTCATCATGATAGATGACAGGAAGGCACTCATCAGAAAGGCTGTTAGCTAGCCAAGTGCGAACAAGAACGTCGCTAGCATCCCAATCATAAAAGAGATCGGACTCTGAAGGAGGAAGGTCATCAGTGAGATGATGTCGTTTGCATTGTGAGCAAAGAAGAAAGGTGAAGGATACACTCTAGTCCGGGTAGTTGGAACCAATGAGTTTGGAAACGGTGCCAAGGTTGCCCGAAGGAGTAGGAGGAGGACGGTGGGCCACAGGAGTAGTGGTAGAGGTATCATAGAGCCATAAAAGAGAAGAGAGAGCCGAAACAAGGCAACACAAACATAAGAGACAAGGCCATGAAGGCAGGTCATGCGAATAGAAGAGAAAAGATCGCGATGACAGGCTGCGTGAACACAGAGAAAAGACCGCATGAACAGAAGAGACAAGGCTGCTCAAACAGAAGAGACAAGGTCGCGAAGATAGGTTGCCCGAACAAAGAAGAGACAAGGCCGCGCGAACAAAGAAGAGACAAGGCCGCGCAAACAAAGAAGAAGTGAAGTCAAGTCCGCACTGATAGAAAAAAAAGGAGAAATACATAGGAAGACAAGGCCGCACGAACAGAATCAAGTGGAAAAGATCGTGTCCTCTGATACCATGTGCGAACAAGAAAAAAGACCGAAATTTGGAATAACAAAATTTTTTATTATCCGAAAAGTGAATATTACAATGGTATTGCCTCTCTTTTATACAATGGAGGAGAGGGGAGAGATTATAAATAAGTAATGTGGGACAAATAATTGTAGGAACAAGCGGCTATATACAAAACAGACTGCACAAGCCACACGGTTAGGCGAATAAGCTAACCTCCCGACAACAACTATAAAGAGTAGACAAGCCGCTCTGGGAGACCGCTAGACTGCCCTGTATTCAAGTCGCCTGGGTCAAATTGCCAGACCGCCCGGTCTCCAATCAGCAACATCTCAGCTACCAAACCGCTGGAGAGAAACCTCCAGACCGCGCGGTCTTCATGCCGCCAGGGTCAGACCGCCTGGTCACCATACAACATCTTCTAAGGACACCTAAGGAGGTTCTTACAAAACATAGTGCCAAATTACCCTCCACTAGACAAGCTAGGATGGGAGCAGTTGCCCGCGCACAAGTGGCATTCAAATGGTTAGGGATGTCAAAACCATCACTGGGTCGCCCTTCCCCACTACCCAAGTCCTCTTCATCACTCAATTGGAAAAGGGCCCAGAAGACCTAAAGGCACCACATGACACCACTGTGATCTCCGGGGACAAAGACCTGGAGGGAGTACACATGCCACACAAGGACCTCCTCATCATCAGCATAAGAATTAACAACCCTTTCTTCAGGGTCAAAAGCATACTGATCAATAATGGGAGCTCAATGGATTTCATGTTTGAATCCACACTATGCAACATGATGATCTCCCGATAATGCCTCGAGCTAGCAACAGGACAACTATACAGATTTTATAACAGCCTGGATCATGTATAAGGGACGATCAATCTTCATGTCACCCTTAGGGAGTTCCCAAGATTGGCCACATATGATTTTCAATTCAAGGAAATCGACACCAGCTTGACATACAATGCCATTTTTGGTCGCCCACTCTAGACACTCTTGGAGGCAATCCCTTAGGTCTTATAGCTTGGAATGTTCACTACTCCCAGAGGGATAGACGTCATATGGGGAGATCAAGAGACAACTCGACTTTGATACCTACAACAGTCATGTACCAACCTGAGTGTAACTATAGGAGATACAAGCATCTTGAGATGGACTTGGGAGGACAGAATGCCTCCTCCCCCCTCGTGAGCACATGCATCTTCTTTCAATACTAATGTAACTGTTTTTAGTTCCATCTGATAGATCGATCACTCAAAAGAATGGACCATGTGTCCTTCTACTGCCAAAGTGAGATGAACAAAGGTCCTTCTGCACCTCTTGAAAGAATAGACCTCGTTTCCTTCTACTATCAAGGAGATTTGGACAAAGGTCCTTCTACACCACCACCAATAGAATAGACCTTGTGTTCTTCTATGGAATAAACGAATAAAGGTCCTTCACCTCCTCCAAAAGAATAGACCATGTGTCCTTTTGAGGCGCGAATAGACAAAGATCTATCGCTTCGTCCAACAGAACAGACCCCATGTCCTTCTAAGGCATGAACAGACAAAGGTCCTTCACCTCCTCTAATTGTTTTGTCTGTCCTTCTGAGCTGCGAACGGACAAAGGACCTTTGCCTTCTCTAATAAAATAGATTGAGTCCTTTTACCCCTCAAGATAAGAGCAAGCCCTGAATCCTCCCATGGATTCTGGCCAAGATGGACCTCGAGTCCTCATGTGTCACTTAGCCAAAGTTGGACTCTGAATTCGCTGACGCAATCCAGACAATGGGGGAAACAACCCTCCACATTATATTCAAGCATCACCCCCGACACTAGTGCCTAGTGGTGGCCACAAACTTAACTGTTGGAGTGCCCCAACATCCTCTATATCATATGGAAGCCCTTGTCAAACCCAAGATAGAGCGCATCATCACTCCCATCCTCCTATAATGGATCCACTTTTGTGATCATCAACTCTGATCGGGCCTTACAATCTAGGATCGGTCCACTATAGAGTCATATGATTAATTATCTTCAGTAATTTCGGAAGTCCTCGCCATCTTGATGTCCTAAAGCATAACATCCATCGACATTTTCTCCTCCTCCAGTCGCGCCAGCTCAGCCTTTGCCTTAAACATCTCTATCTCAACTCTCGATAATAACAGACCCCAAGTCCTTTTACTTAAGCAAGAACAATGAAAAACCTTTTGCAACTCCTGGGATCGGACCACGAGTCCTTCTACCCCCTAAGACAAGGGCAATCCCAGAATACAAATTCTAACCAGGATGGATCCAGAATCCTTCCACATCAATGTTTAAAAATGAACTCTAAGTATATCCACATCACGAAGGCAAGGTAGGTAGATGTCCCTCCATATCACACTCAAGCAATAAGTCCGTGACACTAACGCTCAACGACAATTATCAAAGATAGCCATGACGCATAAGGAACGTGAAGCAAAAAATGCATTCGGATCGGCGCAGCATGCGAAGCTCAAAATAGGGGAACATCTCTGTAATCTCAAAGAGTATTGCAAGGGTCGTGTGATGAGCAAAGACAATATATGAGTAAGTCACTGTCAGGTGTCAGCTATAAGATCTTCATCATATAAGATTAACACAGCGAGGCACAGAGCGACCAGCCTACATCTTCCATATTAATTAAAAGAATATTTCCCTTTGCAAAGGAAGAATAAATCTTCATGCACGCATGTTAACATGTTCGAAGTCCACAACCTAAGAATAACACGGTTATATCAAAAAATTTCAGGTTCGTCGCTTGGTGAATCATGAACCGTGAAAATTTGATGGCATTAATGGGGTTCCCCGTAAATATTCCCAAGTCATATTTGTCGGACTTTTGCCAAAATGCTCAAGAAACCTACCCAACCTAGTGACTCGCGCGCGTGAGAAGCGCACACTTGAAGGGTCCAAAATCACCCAAAAGGGGCGACGAAACAAAGCCAGCACACGGCCAAGCGGAAGCGCCGCTGGGAACCATACAAAGCAATGCGAGTGCATGTTGCACCTAGCACACACGCACCTACACGCTATTGCGTGCCCCCTCCCCGCCCGTGCGCGCTAGCCAACCACCGGACTCTAGCACGTCGTTTCCCATCCCACCTCTTCTGTCTGCCTCAGTCGCTTTTGGCCGCCACCATCATCGAGCAACTTGCCTGGACCTCCCCCAGGGCATGTTCTTCCTCCCCCAGGGTATGTTCTTCATTTTCAGAAAATTAATGCTTCATGAGTCAGGAATGGAGCGGCGTCATTTGTGAACTCAAGATATTGTCAGACACAATTACTGATACATCCCTTCAAGAACTCTATTGAAAGGTCGGGCATTCATACATTTGAAGACAAGCAACCAGAGAAGACAAGCAACCAGAGAGATAAGAAAGAGTTCTGGGATTTTTAGTCGAGGATGTTAGACTTAAATCGTTCATTCGCTCTGAATTCTCTTTGTTTGCTCTCTAGTCAGTTCACTCTCAACACTCACGTGGACACTTCAGTTAGCACGGGAGAACGCTCTCGTCGACTCACCAATTCCATGGACTTAGTATTTTTCATTCTTTCTTTGTCCTCAATAATTGTAAATGAAGATGTGGTATGTCACCCTCTGAGTATCTCAAACTCTTGTAACCTCAAATAATCTTGTGAATTTTGGCCCGACATCGATACAATCATGTGGTTTTCACCTTTTTTGAGTCTTCCTCGCTAAATTGTCTCGTCTCATTGCTGTTTGGTTTTCATATAACTTTTTTCACGCTCGACTAATTAACTCTCAAGATAAGGCGGTCCAATTCTCTGGACCAAGTGAAAACTGAGTGACCCACAACAATTATAAATTTTATTTTTAAAATCATTGTATACTTGCTTTGACATTAGTCCCTCCTCTATCACTTAAAACTCTGTCAAATCAATACTTCTGTAACTTACAAGGTCATTATTATTAATTAAAAATTTAAAAGAAAATTTATAACTAACAAAACTTAAAAAATATATGTAAATTATAACCATTTCTTATACTAATATTTTATCAAAAATATATAATTAAAAGGATATTAAGGCTCTGTTTGACATGGTTGTGGCGGTCGTAAACGCATGGATTAAACCGTCATTCATTAAGGATCGTCTAACAGACATCATTCGTTTGAACATAAAAGTGGATGAAGTTCCTTATATGGGCGCTAACGAATTTTTGAAGTTCGAAACAATTTTTTTCTTGATGTCAATTTTTCAAAGATACTCTGAAATAAGAGAACAGATGACTAAGGCTCCGTTTGGAAGGACTTATTTTCACCGGTCAAGCGGTTACGACCGCATGAACCGGATCATAATTATGGTCCGGTTCATGCGGTCGTAATCGCTTGACCGGTGAAAATAAGTCCCCCCAAACGGAGCCTAATTCTTCAGAGATTTCTCAAGAGGGGAGGGGGGTGAATAGAGACAAAAAATTATTTTAAAATTTAATATACAATTCAATAAATTTGTATTTACACAATCAATCAACAAAAATTAAGAATAGTTAAATAACATCACAACAGAATAATTAAATAATCACAAAATAATGTACAAACACAAGAAATATAGTAGTTCCATAAAATCTGGGTACATCCACTCTTCTACCCCTTTGGTAGGAATTCAGTATACCTAAGTCTTTTGATAAGGAGACTCTTAGAATCAATCACCAGATCTTTTGATAAGGAGATCATGAACCAATACAGTCTGAGTCTTTTCATAAAGAGACTCTCAGAACCTCTAATTGAATCCTTTGAAGAGGGATTCTCAAAACTCTTTTTAAAAACTGAAAATGTTAATTAAACTAAAAATCGAAGAAGATCTAAATATTTAGTAATCTTCTTGTGGAGTCCTCTCAGCATAATCCTGAGGACTATTTGGCACTTGTTGAATATACATCTGGAATTCTGATGAATCATTGAATAAGAAGATCTTAAGGATTATAAGCCCTTAATTTAGATTATCTTTAAATCTTTACTGAATCTGACGCAACAATTAAAATGCCCTTGAGAAGAAGAAGAACTGATTCTGTTTGTAGATTGAGGAACAAGATAAAGGTCGACTAATTCAAGGAAGAACTTCAATAATCTTCATATCCTTCTCTGTGGAAAACAATCTTCCAAAACTACGATCTTATCTGTGTGTAATTATCATTGAATAATGATTGATTAATTATCTTGTTATTCATCATGTACCTATATATATGTTGGTTTCATTGCTCTCAATGTACCTGATTTGTAAGAAGTTAAACAAGTCAATTATATACACCTAGTTGTATTTGATGTATGGTTAAGTTTCATGTGCACGGTGAAAACTTGAAGAAATGAATACGTACAAAAGTGTTGACACACTCCACAACTATGTTGACACCTTTGTAGGAGAAGTGCTGAGTACAGACTTGAAGCAAGCACAAAAGTGTTGGCACACCTCACAAATATGTCGACACCTTTGTAGGAGAAGTGTCAAGATCAGAAATTGAAGTGATAGTAGTGTCACGACACAACACTTCACTCGATAGTTCAGATAGCTGTGTCAAGACAATTCAGTTATCTCGATGCCTTGAAGATCAAGTCAGCGGTGTCGAGACAATTCAGTTATCTCGACATCTTGAAGATCAAGTCAGCATCAAGTTAGTAGTGTCGAGACGAGTCAGATATATCGACACCTTAAAGTTCAGGACAGTAGTGTCAAGACAATACAACTTTCTCAACACAATGAAGAACTGAAGTGCAAACTTAAAGATATCGACACCCAACAGATTGTAGTGATGATACAATTTAACTATCTCGACACAGTGAAGATTTAAAGTTTCTATCAAAGAAAATAGCAAGATCCACATGTGTTGAGTGATGTCAACTCTCTCAATGTCATGCGCCACAATTCGTCGCGTATTGCTGCCTAAGTCAAAGCCACAGAATTCTATCAAAGAAAAATAACCTAAGTCCAGAAGCATTGAGTGAAGCAAGTTCACTCAACGCCATACTAATTCTGTCAACGCCATAAAAGATAGACTGGAAATTTGTCTAAGTCCACAGGCGTTGAGTGAAGCCAGTTCACTCCACGCCAGATGATAGAAAGCTTTGAGTCAAGCTCTAGCAGTTACAACCAAGTACAAAAGCATTGAGTGATCTCAACGCTCTCAATGCCAAGGTTACTGAAGAAGCAGAAAATAGTCTAATGCAAAAAAGCATTGAGTGATGAAGCTATACTCAATGCTCTCAACGTCCTCAACATCTAGGATGTAGAAAGAGCAGAAAGTTAAGCTAAGTATAAAAGCGTTAAGTGAAGGTCATTCACTCAATGCCACTCAATGCCAAGAGAGCTACAAAATTGACTAAGTACAGAATCATTGACTGAAGGTCATCCACTCAATGCCACTCAACGCCACTTAATGCCTGAGTGGATTTTGAAAATTTGGCTAAGTCTAGAATGGCTGAAGTCAGCATGAGTCGGCAAAAGTTAACAAGGTCAACACAATTCAAATTAGTTGCGGGAAAGATGGAGTTTGCCATTAAAGGCACCGACGACCAGATTTTGTCGTATTCTGCATATGGTAGGTGGTAAATCGGTAATAAAGGCGGGGCCCACAGTGCAAAAGAGTTGTTGATCAACGATCAATAAAAGAGAAAGATTGACTCGGTCGACAACAAGCAATTAGGGTTTTCTGAATACGCAAAGCGGCAGAACTTCTTCTTCTCCCTCGCCATTAACATCGAGCCTGAAGCACAAGTTCTGATCAGTCAACCTGAAAGCACAAAGAGATAGTTGTTGCGATCATCATCAATGACAACAAGTTCAGAATCGAATTCTGATTGTAAAGAGAAGTAGATCCTTGGGAGCCTGCCAGTCTAGATAGCTGTTTGAAGAAGATACAAAACTTCAGATTCAATATCTTCAATAGTAGATCAGAATCTTGATTTTGAGTTAATTTCAACACAAGAAGCTCAGTACTGAAGACCTTGTCAACTTGTTGTTGTGAAGAAGATAGGGCTGAAATTTGCTTAGCCCAGGAAGACAAACACATAAGTCTCTCTGGTGTCAAACTACAAATCATCTTTTTCTATTTTCTATAGGATCCTTTAGGACCTGAGTTGTAAGCATGATCTATAATGGCTTAGAGTGCAGGATCCCTATTAGAATCTGTGTTGCAGGCCTGTATTATAAAGGCTGAGGTAGGATCATTTGTGATCTGAGTGTATGATCCATTTTGGATCTGAGTGTAGGGCTTAGGCCTGAGTTGGAGGATCCTTTGGATCTGAGGAAGTACTTAGTGCCTGAGTGGTAGGTTTTGGAGGAGAATGAGAGGTCCTGCGGGATCTGTGCTGTTCTTAGGTCTATTTATCCCAATATCCCAGATTTGTAAGAAGTCAAATGGGTCAATGACATACACACATAATATATTTGATGTGTGCTCTAGTTCTTGCATGCAGGTAGTCCATGATTGACAAGTGAAGAAAAATGAGTTGGGCAGTAAACTCAAATTTCGCCGAACTCAGCTCAGAGTTTGTTGAACTCAGCTCGCTAATCGCCAGCTGGCAATTAACAACCATCGCCTCCAACTTGTCCTCGATGAGCTGGCCGGTATCCAGGCGAGTATGGGCTCTGTGGGGCGGCTGATGAGGATGGAGGAGAAGCTGCGACTTGGGGACGATGCGATGTCGATGGTGAAGGAACACTACCGGCGAGCGCGAGAGATGGGTTGGGCTGGGCGACATCCTCATCCTTCGGAGCAACCACCTTGGACTTGGGCTTTCTTTTCCTTCATTTGAACTTGCCATCGCACGATTATTTGTAATAAACAATTTATTTGCTGTAATAAGCAAGTTTGAAGCTTGCATTTCATTCTTCTCTGTTGCTTGTCTTCCTTGTTTTTGTTCTGCGATGTACCGAGCTTATTGTGTAGGTTTTGACAACGTCGTGATATTCTTTTCTGCACCACGCGACATAGAGCTAATGTCGGGATCCACCTGCTCGCATAAACTAAGACTTAGTCTACTACTCGCTATGGCGGATATATACCCCCCACCATTGCCTTAGTCTATAAATAGAGGGGGTAGGTAGGACATAAGTACGCTATTGCAATTTTCAAGCCTGTCTCGCGAGTATCTTTCTCTGCTCGCGTGTTTCTGTCTCTTCTTTTTCTCGCCTTCCTTTCTCTTCAGCTAGCCAACTCGCAAATATGGTGAGGTATGAAGGTAGTGCTCGCCGACAAGCTCATGCCGCAAACTTTGCCGATGCAGCTTCCAAAAAGTCCATAACCACTGAGCAGGACTTGGAGACTTTCAGGGAGAGGCTCCTGCCAGATGGATACTCGGTGAGACTACCTAGTCGCAGCGAGCGACTTAACACCCACATAGAGGGTATGATGATCCTGTCGCTCCATCACTTCGACGTCGGCCTGCGACTTCCGCTATGGCCGGAATATTGTGAGATCTTACGATATTTCGGAATCGTCCCCGCGCAGATCAACCCCAACGGAGTAGCGATCATAATGGGGTTCCTCTGCTACTTGCGGGAGGAGAGGGTCGCCTTCGACCTTTCTATCTTCCGGAAGATATTCTCCTTCGCTGCGACTGCTGAGGGAGTCATCTACTTCAGCAGCCATGTCTGCACCTTGGCGGGGACGGCGAACAAAGTCCACTGATGGAGCGAGCAACTGATCATGGTCCATGGCAACTTTGCAGGCGTTCTGGGGAGGCCGCGCCAACCCATCGATGTCGCCTTCCTCCTGCCGATCTTGGAGGGCATCCACGAGCAGTTGTTCGAGTCGTTCCGAGGTCGCCGGTCCAACGTCATCTTCTGGCGACTAAATGTCAACACGCTCCCAGAGATTCACCCCAACAAGGGTAAGCTTTGGGCGAGAACTACTTCTTGCATGCTCACTTTACTTGTTGCAGCTCAGTACTGATATGTTTGCTTGGCTCTTGTAGTGGCATGCGAGATTCCGGAGAAGCCGCTTCCTCCGGTGAAGGAAGTGTTGAATTCTGTGAAGTGAAAGTGGGTGAATGGAAGGCTTGGGAAACCTATCCGCGCGGACTACGCGGACAAGGTTGGCGGACTGCTAGGTCGGCAGGGATGTTGCAGGCGGTTTGCTCTGTGGCGGCCTGGGCGGTCTGTTCGCGCGGACTACGCGGACAGCAGCGGCGGTCTGACAGGCCAGTGTATGCTCAGCAGGCGGTTGACTCCCAGGAAGTAACCGGGCGGATAGAAATGCTATCCGCGGAGTCCGGCATAAAGCGGACTGAAGAACTGGAGCTCGGCAGACCAGTTTGGCAGTTGCCTTGGTCTTGCTCTGGTGCAACGGGAAGCCGCGGAGACCAACGGTCAGCGCGGACAGAAACTGGAGGTCGCCCGGTATGGCGGGCTAGATCCAGTGTCCGCCAGTAAGTGCGGACTGGCCCTTGTGGCCAGCGGACTGGACTTGGTGTGATCTGAACCAAGTCCAGGATGGCTCAGTCCGGGGAGATCGCGCAGTGGAGCGCGGGCTGGTTTCTCAGTCTGCCAAGCGTAGTAGAAGTGTTGTTGCCTTGTTTGCTAGCTTGGGGAGATGCGGACTGGAGAATTGCTTGTGCAGGAGCCTGCGGACTGGAGTCAGAGTCCGTTGAGTCCGGTTTAGCCTTGTGACGAGGTTATGGACTCAGGAGTTGCGGACTGGAGTCTGCTGTTAGCGGACTGGATTGGCGTGTCCGCTAAGTCCGGAGGTGCCTTGGCAATGAGGCAATGGACTTGGGATATTCGGACGGAAGCCGGGTGTCCGCTGAGTCCGGCAGGTGCCTTGATGGCGAGGTTGCGGGCTCGGGTTTTGCGGGCTGATGCCTTGTCCGCAGAATGGCGGACACGGCTGTTGTGGAGTCCGGCTGTGGTGGTCCTGGCTTGGCCTCTGGCGGCAAGGCGGGCTGGATATTGGAGTCCGGCCTTGGAGAAGCTGGGGCGGACTGGCTATCTGCACAGGAGCGGCGAACTGGAATGTGTGTCCGCGGGCTGGCGGACACACTTGTTCTAGCTGCGGGATGTGGCGGTGATCCTATCGGCTAGGGCGGTGACCATACTCATCGTCGTGCCTATAAATAGGACCCATGTCACATCAAGAAAAAAGAAGAGGAACCTAGACCGAAGTAAGTGAACAGTAATTGAGCTCGCGTTAGTTGCTGCGGTCTGGACCTTGGTGTCCGCACGGATTGAGGGTTGACCCGGTTGTGCTGTGCAGGTTGTGCGGATAGCGCTGGAAAGCTAGGACTTGGCTCTGATTGCGGTCAGGGACAGTGCGGACTCTGCGGTTAAGCAACAGGCGGTAAACAGCAGGTCGTGAATAGCGACCAGGCGGTCTTCTCTTTGGCGACTTGGTTCGGGGTTCAGGAAGTCGCCTGCTTCAGGCGGACTGTTCCATTCGGTGACGCAGCTTGTGCGGTCTGGCGGCATGCAGATCGGCGGTGAAGAGCTAAGCATTGGAATAAGGGTGAGTCCGCGCGGCTTGGGTTGCGGTCTGGCGACCTGGTGGACTGAGCGGACTCCACAGCAGTAGGTCGGCGGCTTGTTGATTGAGTCCGCGCGGCTTGTTTTTTGTTCTTGTCTTTGTAACTGTCTCTGCTCTCCCGGTGTTGGGTTTTGGTGAAGCATGTCTCGCCATGTATGTCTCGCCTTGTAAAGAAGTTTGCTCTTGATCAATAAAGAAGTTTGTGCTGCATGTGTTGCTGGTGGTTACTGCTTTGTTGAGATAACCCCTGCTAACTCCACGATCCGGGAAAACTTTCAACATTATAAGTGGGCGTATTCTCCTTCGGTTTGTTGAGTTTTCAACAGGGTATCCAAGGGGGCGTCTGCGGCTTGTTGAATTTTAACATGGTATCAAAGCGAGGTTGTTGGAGTGTTCAAGCAGTGCTCAATGGAAGTAGTTGCTCGTCTGACGAGGAAACCAGTGGTAGAACCATGGCAGTGGAGGATGCAAGCTGTCTTGGAATTGATCTCCTTACAGAGACGAACTGTGAACGGTGGAAGTCCTGTATGAAGAGCTTTCTTCTTGGCGAGGACCTTTGGGAGGTTGTATGCGGAGCAGGAAGACAAGAGGATACTGCTGGCAATGCTGAGGCGATGAGAGCTTAGAAGGAGGCAAATGCGAAAGCGGAGTCTATTCTCAAGCAGGTGATCTCATCGGAGCTCTTGGACCACATCAGTGGATGTCGGTCAGCTGCGGAGGTCTGGACTTCCCTTGATGGGTTGTTCAGGAAGGAGATGAAGGTTGCTGCGGATGTTGGTCCCTCTACTTCGTATCAGGAAGAAAGGAGTGTTTCTCCTAGGCGTGATAGGAAGAGGAAGGAAGGACCAAGGTGCTATAAATGCAAGCAGCATGGTCATCTTCGGAAGGAGTGCAAGGTTGTCTTGCTCTCGGCGAACATTGCTCAGGTAGGGAGGAAGGAGAAGAACGTAGTTGGGATTTCAACTAGTTCTGGAGTTGATCAGAGGAATGTCAGTGATAGTGCAGCTATCTGGCATGAAAGACTGGGGCATGTAGGGATGGACAAGCTGAAAGCAATGGCGGAAAGAAGACTCGTAAGAGGCTTGCCTAGATTGTCATCCTATGGCGATGGTCGGGGGTGTGCGGGATGTCAGGAAAGTGGAGCATATCGCTTCATGGTTAACAAAGCACAATCCAGATGTAATGCACCATTGGCGGTTGTCCATTGTGCTCTGGTGGGACCGACCGTCACGGCCAGTCTTGGAGGCAGCAGGTTCATGCTGATATTGGTTGATGACTATTCTAGGTATACTTGGGTATACTTTATGAAGAAGAAGTCCAACATGGTACGCTTGTTTGTGGAGTTCAAGAAGCTTGTGGAAGGCCATCTTGGCCGGAGGATCAAGGTTGAGGACAAGTATCGGTGGTGAGTTTGGCTCAACCGAGTTCTCACGCTTTTGCAGGAAGCAAGGGATCCGGATGGAGCTTTCTTGTGGACATACTTCACAACAGGGTAGTATTGCAGCTCGGATGATCCGTTGGTTAACGGAGACCTGCAAGTGTTGGCTTCAGAGTAAAGGCGTTCCGAAGGCTCTTTGGGCGGAAGGAATAGCCTGTGCTGCTCATGTCATCAACCGGATGCCTCTTAGTCTGATCATAATGAAGACTCCTTATGAGCTGATGTTCGGAGTGAAGCCCTCAGTGAAGCACCTTCGGGTGTTTGGATCTACCTGCTATATACACTCTTCGGGTGCTCTCAAGACAAAGCTAGTCTTTGTTGGGTATGATGAGCAGAGAAGAAGATGGAGGTGTATGGATCCTGCGACGAAGAAACTCATAGTGTCGAGAGACATTGTTTTCGATGAGTTGACGCCGTATTGGGGTAGCTCTTATGTGGAGCTAGAGATAAGCAGGTCAGATGGTGGGCTGAAGGAGGCTGCTGCTAAGGAAGTGGAGTTGCCTGAGTCACCAGGTGCTCCAGGTTGTTCTAGCTCCGGGGCAAAGGCGTCAGAGTCGGGAAGAAGGGGGAGCGATGCTCCAGGTTCTTCTGGCTCGAAGGCGGAAGCTTCCGGTTCAGGAAGCAAGGGGAGCGATGTTCCAGGCAGTTCTTGTTCAAGAGGGGAGTCTTCTGGTTCAGGTAGCAGGGGGAGCGTTGCTCCAGATGCTTTTGGTTCCAGTAAGGAGGCGTCTTGTTCAGGGAGCAAAGGGAGCATTGTTCCGGGTTTGCCCGGGAACGGAGCTGGTTCAATAGCAGCGGAGGTGGTTAGCCATGATCAGGTTCTTCGGAGATCGAAGAGGATCAGTAAGCCACCAGCTCGATATAGTGAAGGGAACACGGCGAACTTGGTCCCGTGTTTCCTTGTTAGCCCTCAGGTCGAGCAAGGTTCTTCTGGCTATGCTGATCCCACTAGAATCAAGGAGGTGGTTGACACCAAGGCTGAAGAGGTGACTTCTCTCAGAGGCAACAAGGCTTGGACTTCAGTATCCAAGAAAGTTGGTGATACTCCTGTGATGCAAGAGTGGAGGTTGAAGCTGAAGAAGGCAGAGGGAAGCATGACTCCTTTTTGGAGATGCTGGAGGGCTCCCTCATGGTCCATGATATGCGGGGCGAGGACTATGTCTTGGACATCTCTTCGTAGATGCTATCGGAAGGACCAGGTGCAAGGTTACGGGAGTTGCTGGAGTTATTCACCACTTCTCACTTCAAGGGGGAGTGTTGAATTCTGTGAAGTGAAAGTGGGTGAATGGAAGGCTTGGGAAACCTATCCGCGCGGACTACACGGACAGGGTTGGCGGACTACTAGGTCGGCAGGGATGTTGCAGGCGGTTTGCTCTGTGGCGGCCTGGGCGGTCTGTTCGCGCAGACTACGCGGACAGCAGTGGCGGTCTGACAGGCCAGTGTATGCTCAGCAGGCGGTTGACTCCCAGGAAGTAACCGTGCGGATAGAAATGCTATCCGCGGAGTCCGGCATAAAGCGGACTGAAGAACTGGAGCTCGGCAGACCGGTTTGGCAGTTGCCTTGGTCTTGCTCTGGTGCAGCGGGAAGCCACGGAGACCGCCGGTCAGCGCGGACAGAAACTGGAGGTCGCCCGGTATGGCGGGCTAGATCCAGTGTCCACCAGTAAGTGCGGACTGGCCCTTGTGGCCAGCGGACTGGACTTGGTGTGATCTGAACCAAGTCCAGGATGGCTCAGTCCGGGGAGATCGCGCAGTGGAGCGCGGGCTGGTTTCTCAGTCCGCCAAGCGTAGTAGAAGTGTTGTTGCCTTGTTTGCTAGCTTGGGGAGATGCGGACTGGAGAATTGCTTGTGCAGGAGCGTGCGGACTGGAGCCAGAGTCCGCTGAGTCCGGTTTAGCCTTGTGACGAGGTTATGGACTCAGGAGTTGCGGACTGGAGTCTACTGTTAGCGGACTGGATTGGCGTGTCCGCTAAGTCCGGAGGTGCCTTGGCAATGAGGCAATGGACTTGGGATATGCGGACGGAAGCCGGGTGTCCGCTGAGTCCGGCAGGTGCCTTGATGGCGAGGCTGCGGGCTCGGTTTTGCGGGCTGATGCCTTGTCCGCAGAATGGCAGACACGGCTGTTGTGGAGTCCGGCTGTGGTGGTCCTGGCTTGGCCTCTGGCGGCAAGGCGGGCTGGATATTGTAGTCCGGCCTTGGAGAAGCTGGGGCGGACTGGCTATCTGCACAGGAGCGGCGAACTGGAATGTGTGTCCGCGGGCTGGCGGACACACTTGTTCTAGCTGCGGGATGTGGCGGTGATCCTATCGGCTAGGGCGGTGACCATACTCATCGTCGTGCCTATAAATAGGACCCATGTCACATCAAGAAAAAAGAAGAGGAACCTAGACCGAAGTAAGTGAACAGTAATTGAGCTCGCGTTAGTTGCTGCGGTCTGGACCTTGGTGTCCGCGCGGATTAAGGGTTGACCCGGTTGTGCTGTGCAGGTTGTGCGGATAGCGCTGGAAAGCCAGGACTTGGCTCTGATTGCGGTCAGGGACAGTGCGGACTCTGCGGTTAAGCAACAGGCGGTAAACAGCAGGTCGCGGATAGCGACCAGGCGGTCTTCTCTTTGGCGACTTGGTTCGGGGTTCAGGAAGTCGCCTGCTTCAGGCGGACTGTTCCATTCGGTGACGCAGCTTGTGCGGTCTGGCGGCGTGCAGATCGGCAGTGAAGAGCTAAGTATTGGAATAAGGGTGAGTCCGCGCGGCTTGGGTTGCGGTCTGGCGACCTGGCGGACTGAGCGGACTCCACAGCAGTAGGTCGGCGGCTTGTTGATTGAGTCTGCGCGGCTTGTTTTTTGTTCCTGTCTTTGTAACTGTCTCTGCTCTCCCGGTGTTGGGTTTTGGTGAAGCATGTCTCGCCATGTATGTCTCGCTTTGTAAAGAAGTTTGCTCTTGATCAATAAAGAAGCTTGTGCTGCATGTGTTGCTGGTGGTTACTGCTTTGTTGAGATAACCCCTGCTAACTCCATGATCCGGGAAAACTTTCAACATTATAAGTGGGCGTATTCTCCTTCGGTTTGTTGAGTTTTCAACAGGGTATCCAAGGGGGCGTCTGCGGCTTGTTGAATTTTAACAGGAAGTCGCCTCCTCCTTCCCGGAGTCCAACCCTCCGCTCGATGTCGCCGAGAAAAATAAGCTCGCCAAGGGAAAGGCGAAGGTCGGGTCATCGGGCCCTGTGACTAAGAGGGCGAAAGTATCGTCACCGCGACCTAGCGACCAAGAGTCACTGTTGGATGCTCGACCACCCCCCCCCCCCTCGCCCCCCCCCCCCCCCCCACTTCCACCCCAACTTCAACTTGGGGCGAGGGGCGGTGGACGTCTATGGTCTCCCGCTAGTGACTTGGTCGGAAGACGACCACTTGGTGACGTTGAGCACCAACCTCCCCTCCTGGTCGGAAGACTGGGACGACAAGGGGGAGGCCTTCGCCGTCCTCCACGTGCTATACGGGCGAGCTGATGCCAAGTCCATGCAGGAGCTCGGTGCGGAGGATCTTGCCCAGCAGACTGCATGCTCGCTCGCGCGGGCTGTCGAGTTCGGGCACTACTCGGCAAGAAGGCTGATGGAGACGACCGAGGCCTTGAAGGTCGTCACCAAGAAGGCCATTGATCTCGGTATGCAGTCGATCCGCTGGAGGGACTATGAGGTAAGTCGCTTCCCTCACTCGACTTTGCTGGTTTTGTACTTGGATTTATTTTGCTGACTCTATCCTTTATTGCAGGATGCCGAGATTGAGGCCGCCAAAAAGCTGTCCGAGTGCGAGGAGAAACTCACCAACTTGCTGGCAGAGCAGGAGGCGGCCCAGATCCGTGCCATCGAGATGGAGACTCGCCTAGAGGTGCTCAAAAGTCGCGCGAGATCTTCAGCTCCCCAGTAAGACGCGTCGCGATCGGAGGAAGATCCGCATTACGCAGTTAAGAGATCTCGCACTCTCTGGAAGGAGAGGTCGTCGGTCAGCCGCGAGATTGCTTGAGCGGCAGGGAACATCATTCTCGCGCGGCTAAGGATCAACGGCCAACTCGCCGAGGGGGAAAAGCAGCTCACTATTGACAAGCTCATCCCTGAACTGCGCGCCGAGGAGTCAACCTTGCCCAATCACCTCCCTTCTTCGACATCGGGCTCAAGCAGCAGCGGCAGCGGTAGCAGTGACAGCAGCGGCAGTAGCAGCGGTATGGAGGAGAGCGAGGAGGGCGCTGAGGAAGATGAGGACGCCGATATTGGAGACGACAAATATCGGCCTGATACTGGCGACGATGAGTCCTAGTTGCTCCCTGATATTTGTCATGCTCGCATGTAGCAGTTTAGCCAATTTTTTGTAACTTGTAAACCTTTGATACAAATATTTATACAAGTTTAAATTACTGCATTTTGTCATTCTTTACATTTATGTTTGTTGGTTGATGATGCTCGCTAGGCTCATAGGCTCGGGGAGGATGAGTGCTCGTGATGTTACACTCACGCGATGATATCGGTCATAGTCGCATAGTTATTACTCGCACGACTATAGTCGCTCCAATAACTTGCATCTCGATGCTCGCCTGTGTTAGTACGTATACACGCCACAGCATACTCGCACGCTTGCTGAGACGTACTCGCATACTCGCCAAGACCTGCTCGTACCTGCATATTTTGCTTATCTCACCGGAGCCAAACCTGCCTGGCCTGAAGAACAGGGCCGACACCCATCAGGAGTTGAGTTTTGTTGGTGATGGGAACTAGTCGACACCCAGCAGGAGCCAAGCTCAACTGGGGGTGGGAATCAATCAACACCTAGTAGGAGCAAAGCTCAACTGGGTGTGGGAATTAGTCGACTCAGGGAGGCAAGTAGTCGGTCTGTAGGAGAGGAGCTCGTATAGATTTCACGGACTACGGCATCACTCCAACGAGGAACTTGATCTCACTCGAGGAGGTCCTTGGCCAATATGTAGGAGAGGAGCTCGTGCAGGGACTTGGAATTACGACGACACTACCACTCAAGGACTTGAAACATTGTTGGAGTCGATAGCTCTCAGGAGCCATGCACAACTAGAGTGGTGTAGGTCATCTCGGAGAGGCAAGTAGTCGGTCTGTAGGAGAGGAGCTCCTACAGAGTGTACGGACTACGACATCACTCCAACGAGTAACTTGATCTCACTCGAGGAGGTCATTGGCCAATATGCAGGAGAGGAGCCCGTGTAGGGACTTGGACTTAAGGCGATACTACCACTTGAGGACTTGAAACATTGTTGGAGTCGACAGCTCTCAGGAGCCTTGCTCAACTAGAGTGGTGTAAGTCGACTCGTGGAGGCAAGTAGTCGGTCTGCAGGAGAGGAGCTCATACAGAGTTCACAGACTACGACATCACTCTAACGAGAAACTTGATATCACTTGAGGAGGTCCTTGGCCAATATGCAGGAGAGGAGCTCATGCAGGGACTTGGACTTACGGCGACACTACCACTCGAGGACTTGAAATATTGTTGGAGTCGACAACTCTCAGGAGTCTTGCTTAACTAGAGTGGTGTAATTCGACTCGGGGAGGCAAGTAGTCGGTCTGCAGGAGAGGAGCTCGTACAGAGTTCACGGACTACGACATCACTCCAACGAGGAACTTGATCTCACTCGAGTAGGTCCTTGGCCAATATGCAGGAGAGGAGCCCGTGCAGGGACTTGGACTTACGACGACACTACTACTCGAGGGCTTCAAACGTTTATTGGAGTTGTTTTTCCATACTTCTTAAAAGATTGCCAATGAATCAAATGCATCATGATCATTGAGGACGAAGAAAGTATAAAGAGAACAATGATCTCGTCGCCGTCGAGTTGGGAGGTTGGCGTCCAGACTTGTTCCTAATAGATCCTCCAGTCGGAGGAGAGATACAATCGGGGGTAGCTAGGCCGACATGCAAGGGGGGAGCTAATATCAGCTGTCAATGCAGGGGCTTGTTCTTACAAGGACGCTTACATCCCGAGGCATCGTCCCATCGTCCTCCCTTGGCTATATAGGAGAAATAGGTCGAAGGCAAGTTTCCCAATCCAACCGTGGAGATCACTCCAGCTCTGCCACCTGGCTACGAGCGTAAATGCATGAGCGAGGGGTAATGTTCTTCTGAGGGTCCTTCAGGATGCACTCGCGACTAACATCTTCCCTTGGGCCTAATCCTGCCCTTTGGCTGGTTATCCTGCCTTTGAAAATAATCGAAGGGCTGTTGCCCGAATGAGAGCTATGAAAGGTTGATCCTTCCTCGAATCTGAGAGATTGGAGTCCAAACCTGTTCCTGATAGTTCCTCCAGTCGGACGAGAGATGCGGTCGGGGGTACCAAGGCCGACATACACGGGGGGAGTTGATCTCGACCATCAGTGCAGAGGCTCGGTGTAACACCCCCTATCCGTCGCATAGCATATAAAAGTAGGTCCGGCCGGGGCCCGACGCCATATACTACAGACAGACTGGGTGGTTACTCAATGGAAACTATCCAACTAATCATAATGTCCTACACAGAGAATTCTAGCGGAAGTAGTTTATAAGTTGAAATAAAGAACCCAGCACTAAAGCATGAATGTCCACTAGAATAGCCAACCAGGAATGAAGTACATACACCAGTACTGGCCTTAAGGCCTTACAAAATGGTTCACTTAATGTTACATGATTTTCAAGCCACGACACGCAGGCCGGTCATACATGAATAAAGCAGTAAACACTCCAAATAGGCCTTCAAGGGCCGGCATCGCAATTTGGGCTTTAGCCCGCTATTGACCGCTTGGTCCAGCAGCACCTGCAAGCAACATAACCACCGCACGGTGGCAAACAAAAGGTAACGGTCAGCAATGCTGACCAAATTATAACGATCCCGCCCCCGACTCGGGGCGGCGATGCTCCTTCCCTGCAATTTTATTAGCACAAGCGAGCAATATAATAATATTCATTACATCACAGGCGTAGGCTCAATCGGCCACACACCCCGTGCACTCAGGGTACATTCTCGGTGAACCGGTCGATGTCACGTTAGTTAAAGTCATAGACATTCCGGACACACCATCGTCACTTTGACGGCCAAACATATGAGCAATTTGTCTTCCCGGCATGGGTCACGACAATTTAAGCCATAGACCGCCGAAGACTCTCATCTATGCCAACGACAAGTGCCACATAACCTTAGGTCTCTTTAACCCGAACGACATAGATATGGGTACGGTTCCATCTAACCCGTGCTCACGTCGCAACGACAATTTAAGCCATTTGCGTAGGTCAAACTTATACCGAGTCCCATTTTCGTCACACAATTTCACATAACTCGGTTATGTTCAAGTTGTCTCTCAGGCCTCCATGTTGGCAAGATCACGCATCAGCCCAGTTTTCCGGGTGCACCTTAGGGTTAGTCCCCAAGGCTCCCTGTTGCAATCTACCGTGTAGAAAACCTGAAAAACAACCAATTGCACGGAGTCTTCTCCGGCATTTATGCAATGCAACATCACCGATCCAGACCAACATGTCCGGGTAGGCTTCACACATCATGCCTATGTCCGTTCTCGCTTACAGACTCTAAACAACGGGGACTTCACATATCTACCCGAAGGAACGCCTCCAACTCACCGCAAACTCGCGAGAGCGGGCTTCCTATGCAAAGAAGGAGAGCTACTAATGCTCAAGAAGAGAATTGTTACCCTTGCGTTATTCTTCGGCGCCATGGAAAAGTAAGCGGATGAAAAGCACCGCACTCTCTTCGCCTCCGTAGATCCGGAGTCGGCTCGCGATTTGGAGCTTCGAAGCTCCTCCAATGGCTGGATCTAGCTTCTTCTCCTTTCCTTGGCTCTCCTCTTTCTCTAAGCTTTAGAAAGATAAGAACTCATGAAAAGTGAGGGTTTCTAAGTCCAATCCCGGGTATATCTCATCAGGAACAACCCCCAGTCGTTGGATCCTAAAATAAAGAAACGAACGGCTTTGATTCGGGACTGAAATGCCCAATCTGGATCGCACACGGCCTGGCACATGCCCGTGTCCAGGGTCGTGTGCCTCGTTCTCCGTCAAAATTGGCTCGCCTGGAACAACACACAGGTATCGAACACGCCCGTGTTCGAGCTGACATGCCCGTGTTCCACCTGACACGGCCGTGTGGCCAGCCGTGTACCCCCATCATTTTTCCCCGAAAACAACCCGAGCACGGTACGGGTTCTAGGACACGCCCGTGTCCTTGCCCGTGTCACCTAAACACGCCTGGGATCCAGGCCGTGTACACGGTCTCGACACTCGACACTTCGTCAAGCGAAGATCGTCGACCTGATGATACGGCCTTGGACACGCCTGTGTCCTAGGCCGTGTGCCTTGTCTCGACACATCGTCGAGCAGAGTGTCGACTTCCTGGGACGAGTGTCGACACGGGTCGACACGCCCTGCGACACGCCCGTGTCGAAGGCCGTGTGCCATGTCTCGACACTTCGTCGAACGCAGAGTGTCGACTTCGCGGGCTAAGTGTCGACACGGGCCGACACGCCCTGCGACATGCCCGTGTCGCAGGCCGTGTGCCCAGTCTCGACACAATGTCGAGATCAAAATGTCGACTTCCCGGCTGAGTGTCGACACAAGCTTTACACGTCATGGGACACGCCCGTGTCCCAGGCCATGTGCCTTCAGCCAGAACCCAAAACTGGCCCAAAACGTCCCCCGTCGCTCCTTTGAGTTTCGGGGCGTTACAACTCTCCCCCTGTTAAAAGAATTTCGTCCTCGAAATTATATAAAGGAGAGACATGTACAAAACCAAAATTTGTACCTGAGCGGAACAATTACGGATACTCGTCAAGCATAGTCTGCTCTCGCTTTCAAGAGAGCTCCTCAATCCGCGCGGGCTTTACTTTTGTCGTCAATCCACTATCAACCGGCGCTTGATCGACCGCGATCACTCGCGAAGGCTCTTGCAGGCTCTTGCACCGCCTTCTATAGCACCGAAATATGGAATATATCATGTAGACCACTAAGCTCCCTGAAAGCTTCAATTGATAGGCATTCTTCACCAACCCGCTTCAGAACCTCAATCGGCCCAAGGTACCTCGGGTTTATCTTTTTCAATCACCGCACCCGCGAGACACCCTTGAATGGCTTGATCTTTAAGTACACATAGTCGCCCACGGCGAAATCCACGTTCCTGTGCTTGGCATTATAGTACTTCGCTTGCCGGTCCTGAGCGATAAGCAACCTCTCCCTAATGCTTCGCATCAACAAAGTAACATCCTCCCCTTCGAATCGCTTATACAACTTGACTCACCCGTTTCCAGCCAGGACCACGGCGTGCGACATTTTCTACCATATAGGGCCTCGAAGGGCGTCATTTGAATACTCGCTTGGTAGCTGTTGTTGTATGCGAACTCCACCAAATAAAGGTGGTCTTCCCAAAATCCAAGACACACATGCGGAGCATTCTTTCCATAGTTCTATTTTAACTTTGTCCCCAACATTTGCTGCACAAGCCTCCACTCATTGGATGTGAACCGCCCATCTCGGTCCCTCACGATGCTGCGGGGCACACCGCGAAGCCGTACTATATGCTCCACCTATAGTTTTGCTAACTTCTCCACCGTATCATCCTTCCTATGCGGAATGAAATGCGACACCTTCGTTAACTGATCTACGACCACCCAAATGGCGTCGTTTCCCCTTTTTGCGCCCTTGGCAAACCGTGCACAAAGTCCATAGAGATGTCGTCGAATTTCCACTCCGGAATAGGCAAAGACTTAAGAAATCCTCCCGGCTTTTGGCATTCCGCCTTCACCAAGGCGCAAGTTTGGCACTTCACTACGTAGAGCGCCACAACTTTCTTCAAACCCGGTCACCAAAACAGTTTCTTTACATCGCGGTACATCTTCGTGCTCCCCGGGTGAATTGAGTACTTAGTATGGTGTGCCTCGTACAACAATTCCACACGCAAATTTCCCACACTTGGGACGCACAGACGACCGACTCTCCCAAGCAATCCGTCCTCCACAACGAATTGGGAATTTGACTCATCCAGAGCTTCTACCATGAACTGCCTCATATGGACATCCAAATCCAAAGTCTGCCGAATCCGATCATCCAGGTCATATTGAACTTCAGTCTAATTCAGTACTGCTTCAGCACTTGATTGCCTATCCACACAAACAATCTCCAACGCCTCCCACTCCCGCACTAACCGCTCATCATGCATCGATAGCCAATTGGCTTAAGTTGGGGCTCGACGACTCAACGTGTCTGCAACCGCATTCCCTTTATCAGGAACGTAGTGGATCTTGAATGTATAGTCTCCCAAGAGCTCCATCCATATACGCTGCCGCATATTCAGATCCTTCTGATCAATCAGATACTTCACGCACTTGTGATCGGCGTAGATATCCATCTTCACACCGTACAAAATTATGCCTCCACAGCTTCAAGGCAAAACTCAAGGCAGCTAACAATAAGTCATGGACCGGATAGTTCCTCTCGTGCACTTTTGGCTGTCTTGCACCATAAGCTATTACACTTCCGTGTTGTAGTAGCACGCAACCCAAACCACTGCCCGAAGCATCGCTATTAAATCTCATAGCCTTCGGTCCCACTCTATCCGCGAGAAGTTCTCTACGAAGCGCCTGTAATAGCCGACAAGCCCCAGAAAGCTCCGGACTCCCGCTAACGTAGAAAGCTCGGGTCACTCCCGCATCGCAACAATCTTTGCCGGATACACTGCAATACCTTCCTCACCGACTACAAGACCGAGGACGCCACTGAAGATGACCAAAACTCGCATTTCGAGAACTTAGCATACAACTGATTCCTCCTTAGCGTCCCCAAAACCAAAAGAAGATGCTTGAAGTGATCTTCCTTACTCTACGAGTACACCAAAATATCGTCGATGAAGACGATCACAAAATGGTACAAGTACTCCCGGAAGGTCCTGTTCATCAAATCCATGAATACTGACGACGCATTAGTGAGCCCAAACGGCATGACCGTAAACTCGTAGCGCCTGTATCATGTACTGAACGTTATCTTAGGGATATCACTCTCCCTTATCTAATTTAGAGTACGTCGTTGGCCCGACCAACTGATCACAAAGATCATCGATCCTTGGGATTGAGTACTTGTTCTTTTCCGTCAACTTGTTGAGTTCCCGATAATTAATACATAGCCTCAAGCTTCTGTCCTTCTTCTTAATTAAGAGGGTCGGTGCGCTCCAAGGCGAAGGACTTGGACGCACATACCCTTGCTCCAACAACTTTTTTTAGAAGTTGCACCTTCAGCTCCGCCATTTCCTTAGGCGCTAGCCGATATGGAGAGCGTGACACAGGCTTTGCACCTGGTACTAGCTCAAACATGAAATCTATCTCCCGTCGAGGCGGGGTTCCAGGAAGATCTCTAGGGAACACATCAGGGTACTCCGATACCACTGAAATATTAACCAACGCGGGCTTCAGCTTTGCAACCTCCACTAGTGTACAGAACAGCTCTACACCAGCACGAACCGCCTTCACCACCTGAAGAGCAGACACCAACGTCTTGCTCGACATCTTCGAGCTCGTAAGGGTCGTCTCACGACTTGTTCCCAGCTTGACTTCCTTGCTACCGCAATCTATATAGGCTTGCTGCTCCGAGAGTCAGTCCATGCCAACTATAACGTCCACCAACGGAAGTAACGACGCTTGCAGATCGTACTCCTGATTCCCAATCCAAAACTAAGCGCAACAAATTCTACCCGCGCACAATGAGCACCATTGGACTATAACGCATCCAATTTGTCTCTTACCATCGAAGGAGGTACTCCGACACACAACATAATTCCTAATAAAGGAATGCGAAGCTCCCTAAACAAACGGTGCTCTCGCAGGTAAAGTAAAGTCATAACAAGGCTTAGCACCAGTAGTTCTAAGCTAACATGCACAAGGGCGACAAGTGTTTAAGGCAAAACTATCTTTAAACCATACCTGTCGTCACGACGGCGTGCTTCCTCTAGGGTTTTAGGCACTCACGGGCATAATGCCCCGGCTCCCCACAGCTGTAACATGCTCCCGGGGTTTGGCTTGTAGTTGCCCCCGAAGCACTGAAAGGAGGGACTAGACCCAAAGTCCTAGCCTTCTTGTACCACTTTTGATATACAGACTTTGAGGTGTTCGGCACTTTGTATGTCGTTTCATTTGCACTAACGTCCTTGACTGCTCCTGACATAGCTTTCTTACCCTTCCGAACACCATTCCAACAGTCTCGGGCAAAGTGCCCTTTCTTTCCACAAGTATGACAAGTGTAAGTAGCTTTGCTAGTCGATTTCATAGCCCCTTTCTCTAGCATTCTGCCGGATGCAGCTCTTATGGGGTTTGTATAGTTCGATACCAAGGTCGCTGGCATCGGGAGGGTCTTCCTCAAATCTGCCTCCAAAGATCTAGCTGATTCCACCAAGGCTCGGAATCCCAATAACTTTGGTCCTAGCAGTAGAACTCGTAACTCGGCACGCAGGCCATTATAAAACCTATCGACTGTAGCTTGCTCATTATCCACCTCGAAGCATGGGTAGCGGCTTATCATAAGAAATGCTTGCAAATATTCCTCAACTGTGTGCGCTCCCTGCACTAAATGCATATTCAGCTGCTGCCCCGATGGTCTACCAAAGGTCATCTGCTGCATCACGCCCACCGGCGTTGAAGCCACAACAGGGGCGCGGGGTTGTACATTTCCTCCAAGCTGTGCACCTGTCACAGCGAACACCGCTTCTACGATCCTTCTAACGGTTTCATACGAAGGAGGAGTCTCAAACACCTCACCGGGTGCACTATGCTCCTCAGAAACCGGACATTCTGGCGGTCCAGCACCGCTTCCGGTCACCTATAGTGGTACAAAACACCGTTAAGCGACCAAATAAAATTGCAAACAGCAAGTATAGGAACACGCAGGTTCCTCAAACACGTGTATTTTCATTCCTAAGTGGACATTCGTGGGTTCTTTTACTGTTATAACGATGACGCACACAATGTGCTCACCACCCCTTAAAAAGAATTCGTCCACGAATTCTGATACCAAATTGTAACACCCCCTATCCGTCCCATAGCATATAACAGTAGGTCCGGCCGGGGGCCGACGCCATATACTACAGACAGACTGGGTGGTTACTCAATGGAAACCATCCAACTAATCATAACGTCCTACACAGAGCATTCTAGCGGAAGCAGTTTATAAGTTGAAATAAAGAACCCAGCACTAAAGCATGAATATCCACTAGAATAGCCAACCAGGAATGAAGTACATACACCAGTACTGGCCTTAAGGCCTTACAAAATGGTTCACTTAATGTTACCTGATTTTCAAGCCACGGCACGCAGGCCGGTCATACATGAATAAAGCGGTAAACACTCCAAATAGGCCTTCAAGGGTCGGCATCGCAATTTGGGCTTTAGCCCGCTATTGACCGCTTGGTCCAGCAGCACCTGCAAGCAACATAACAGGCATAGGCTCAATCGGCCACACACCCGACTCGGGGCGGCGATGCTCCTTCCCTGCAATTTTATTAGCACAAGCGAGCAATATAATAATATTCATTACATCACAGGCGTAGTCTCAATCGGCCACACACCTCGTGCACTCAGGGCACATTCTCGGTGAACCGGTCGATGTCACGTCAGTTAAAGCCATAGACATTCCGGACCCACCACCGTCACTTTGACGGCCAAACATATGAGCAATTTGTCTTCCCGGCATGGGTCATCACAATTTAAGCCATAGACCGCCGAAGACTCTCATCTATGCCAACGGCAAGTGCCACGTAACCTTAGGTCTTTTTAACCCGAACGACATAGATATGGGTACGGTTCCATCTAACTCGTGCTCACGTCGCAACAATAATTTAAGCCATTTGCGCAGGTCAAATTTCTCCCGAGTCCCATTTTCGTCACACAATTTCACATAACTCGGTTATGTTCAAGTTGGCTCTCAGGCCTCCATGTTGGCAAGATCACGCATCAGCCTAGTTTTCTGGGTGCACCTTAGGGTTAGTCCCCAAGGCTCCCTGTTGCAATCTTCCGTGTAGAAAACCCGAAAAACAACCAATCGAACGAAGTCTTCTCCGTCATTTATGCAATGCAACATCACCGATCCAGACCAACATGTCCGGGTAGGCTTCACACATCATGCTTATGTCTGTTCTCGCTTACGGACTCTAAACAACGGGGACTTCACATATCTACCCGAAGGAACGCCTCCAACTCACCGCAAACTCACGAGAGCGGGCTTCCTATGCAAAGAAGGAGAGCTACTCATGCTTAAGAAGAGAATCGTTACCCTTGCGTTATTCTTCAGCGCCATGGAAAAGTAAGCGGATGAAAAGCACCGCATTCTCTTCGCCTCCGTGGATCCGGAGTCGGCTCGCGATTTGGAGCTTCGAAGCTCCTCCAATGGCCGTATCTAGCTTCTTCTCCTTTCCTTGGCTCTCCTCTCTCTCTAAGCTTTAGAATGATAAGAACTCATGAAAAGTGAGGGTTTCTAAGTCCAATCCCGGGTATATCTCATCAGGAACAACCCCCAGCCGTTGGATCCCAAAATAAAGAAACGAACGGCTTTGATTCGGGACTGAAATGCCCAATCTGGATCGCACACGGCCTGGCACATGCCCGTGTCCAGGGCTGTGTGCCTCATTCGCCGTCAAAATCGGCTCACCTGGAATAATACACGGGTATCGAACATGCCCGTGTTCGAGCTGACACGCCCATGTTCCACCTGACACGGCCGTGTGGCCGGCCGTGTACCCCCATCATTTTTCCCCGAAAACAACCCGAGCACTGCACGGGTTCTAGGACACGCTCGTGTTCTTGCTTGTGTCACCTCAACACACCTGGGCTCCAGGCCGTGTACACGGTCTCGACACTCGACACTTCGTCGAGCGAAGATTGTCGACCTGATGACACGGCCTTGGACACGCCTGTGTCCTAGGCTGTGTGCCTTGTCTCGACACATTATCGAGCAGAGTGTCGACTTCCCGGGACTAGTGTCGACACGGGTCGACACGCCCTGCGACATGCCCGTGTCGAAGGCAGTGTGCCATGTCTCGACACTTCGTCGAACGCAGAGTGTCGACTTCGCGGGCTAAGTGTCGACACGGGCCGACACGACCTGTGACACGCCCGTGTCGCAGGCCGTGTGCCCAGTCTCGACACAATGTCGAGATCAAAATGTCGACTTCCCGGCTGAGTGTCGACACAAGCTTGACACGCCCTGGGACACGCCCGTGTCCCAGGCCGTGTGCCTTCAGCCAGAACCCAAAACTGGCCCAAAACGTCCCCCGTCGCTCCTTTGAGTTACGGGGCGTTACACTCGGACTTACAAGAGAACTTTCAGAGGCATCATCCCATCATCCGTATTATGCTATCTAAGAGGAACGAGGACAGCCGGTTTCTCGGATCGATCTCGCAGCAGAACCTTAAGGCCTCAGGAGTCTTGATATGAAATAACATAAAGAGAAGCCAAACAGTTTCCACTATTTGTATATATATGTGAAAACATGTACAAGTAAAATACAGCATTAACCGCTAGGAATAGAACATTTTCAGGTCATCCCTGCTCCAAGTATCTCCCAGTTGCTCTCCAACCTGATCCTGAAGGTAATAGGCTCCGGCAGCCAAGGCTTCTTGGACGATGAAGGGACCTTCCCAATTAGGATACAGCTTGTCAACCATTGTTCCTCTTCCTGCGGCATCCACCTTCTTCATGACCAGATCCCTTGTGAGGCGAACGTTATTGTCGAAGTGCTTCGCCATGCGCCGCTTGACCTCTTCTTGGTGAATGGAGGCCAAGTCATGAAGTTATTCAATGAAATCCAGCGAGAGCCTTTGAGCGTCTTCGTTCTCCAAGCATCATTCTTCGTTGTCGTCCCCAGCTGCTATGACTCATAGGCTCCGAACCTCAAACTCCACTGGGATGAGTGCCTCAGACCCATGGGACAACTTGAAGGGAGTTTCCCCCATAGTTGAGTTTGGAGTTGTTCTCAAAGTCCAAAAGACAGAGGGGAGCTGCTCTACCCAATTACCCTTTAGGTTGGTGACTTTCTTCTTTAGGAGGTTGATGATCAGCTTGTTGGCGGCCTCCACTTGTCCATTGCTGCGAGGATGATGCACAAAGGCAAATTGAAGATCCGTCCCGAGCTGCTTGCAGAAGTCCTCTAACTCCAGGCTGGCGAACTGTGGCCCATTGTCGGTGACGATGGCGAGAGGAATTCCGAACCTGCATGCAATTTCTCCCCAGATGAAATTCTTTATAATCTGCGAAGTGGTCTTGGCCAGAGCTTTTGCCTCGATCCATTTGGAGAAGTAAACGATCATGACAAGGACGAACTTCCGCTGTCCACTAGCTTGAGGAAAGGGGTCGATCAAGTCCATTCCCAGATGGCGAAGGTCCATGGAGCAGTGATCGAGCGCAGATGTTGAGCTGGTTGTAGTTGAAGAGGCGCGAAGAGCTGACATTGGAGACATTTCTTGGAGAAGGCTTCTGCATCCTTCCGAATGGTGGGCTTGAAGTATCCGTGCATTAGAATTCTTTGTTCCAGAGTGCGAGTCCCTGAGTGACTGCCACACTCTCCCGAATGAATCTCCTCCAGAACACGAGGAACTTCACCCTCTGACAAGCAGCGGGCCAGAGGGCCTGAGATGGTTTTGCGATAAAGCTCTCCTTCCTGTAGCAAGTAATATGCACCTTTGTAACGAAACTTCCTCTGATCCCCCTCACTAGTGGGAATCTGACCTGTTGCTAAGAAAGTGACAAACGGATCCCTCCAGGATACCCTCTGCTCGATCTCCATCATCTCCACCTCTTCGATGGTAGGACGGAATAGCTCGGTCACGGTCCCCCCAGCCCGGGGACCGTATTTGGCGAGGTAGTCGGCTTCTGAATTTTCTTCTCGGGGTACATTCTCGACGAAGAAAGACTGAAACCCCCTAATCAGACCTTTTACTTTGATCAAATACCTCTACAAGACCAGATCATTCACCTCAAACTCGTCTCTGATCTGGAATGCGACTACCATCGAGTCGATGAAGGCTCTGATATCACGAATTGCCAACTCCTTGGCGAGACGCAAGCCAGCCACCATAGCTTCTTACTCTGCCTGATTATTTGTAATAGGGAAGAGGAATTTGACTTCTTGCTTGATCCTGGTTCCCTGGGGGCTACCTAGCACGAGTCCGGCTCCCACGGAATACCTGTCTGAAGCCCCATATTTAAACATCTTCCAGGAAACTGGGCTAGAAGAGCTTTTTTCTCCTTCCACCTTGGCTGAGAAGTCGGCCAGGAAATCTACCACTGTCTATGCCTTGATCGCTACCCTTGTATAGTAAGAAATATCGAACACACTAAGCTATACTGTCCACTTCGTCAGTCTGCCTGAATGCTCCACTCCATCCAGTATACTACGTAGAGGGTGATTGGAGATGACCCTGATGGAGTGAGCCTGAAAATAAGGACGGAGCCTTCGAGCTGAAACTACCAAAGCGAACAACAACTTCTCCAAAATAGGATATCTCGTTTCTGCCTGTCGTAGCACTCTACTCACATAGTAGACAGGGAGCTGCTTCTTGCCTTCCTCTCGGACCAACACCGAGCTAACTGCCTCTGCTCTGACTCCCAAATAGAGAAAGAGATCTTTGTTACCCCGTGGGCCTTAGAGGAGAAAAGCTTGGGTTAGCTGTTGCTTGAGCTTTCCGAAGGCCTCCTCACACTCCGTGGTCCATTCGAACTTCTGATTTCCCCGAAGAGTCTTGAAGAACGGAGAGCGCATACCTCCTGCCTTGGATAAAAAATGACTAAGTCCTGCTAGCCTTCCCATCAACCTTTTAACCTCTTTGGTATCCCTCGGGGATGACATCTCCAGAATGGCCTTTACTTTGTTGGGATTAGGATCCACCCCCCTGGGAGTGAGGAGGTGACCTAAGAACTTCCCTCTTCCTGCTCCGAAGACACACTTGGCTGGGTTGAGTCGCATCTTGTACTTCCTCAGAGTAGCAAAGGTCTCCACCAGATCTGTTATATGCGCCACAACGCTTTTGCTCTTGAGAAGAAGATCGTCCATATATACCTCCAAGTTCTGCCCCTTCTGCTCCTTGAAGATTTGATCCATCATCCTTTGAAAAGTCGCGCCTGCATTCTTGAACCCGAAGGGTGAAATCTTATAGTTATAGCAGCCATCACTGGTTATGAAGGAGATGTCATGGCAGTCGGGGGGATGCATCCGGATCTGGTGATACCCTGAAAAGCATCAAGAAAACTTATCACAGGAAATCTGATGGCGGAATCAACCAGCACGTCGATTTGAGGCAAGGGGTAGCAATCCTTCGGGCAAGCTTTATTCAGCATAGAAAAATCGATACAAAGACGTCAGCCCCCTTCGGGCTTCTTCACCATTACAACATTGCAGACCCAACCTGGATACTGGATCTCTGAAACAAAACCCGCCCCCAGTAGCTTCTCTACATCCTCCCTGATCAGTCCGGCCAGCATGGAAGCGCTCTTCCTCTGCTTCTGACAAACGGGAGCCACTGTGGGATCCAGGTTGAGGCGATGGCAGGCTACATCGACATCAACTTCTGGCATCTCGGCGGCGCTCCATGCGAAAATGTCTACATTGTCCTGCAGGCAAGTGGTCATCTCTATCTTCCCTTCTAACGGCAGGGATCCTCCAACCTTCAGCAGCCCAGGATCTCCTCCTCGATAGATCACTTCTACCTCCTCCACCTCTTCAGTAGCACACAACCCCTTCTCCTTCTCCAGCATCTCATCCAACTTCTCCCGTCACCTATCCAGCTGATGGTGCTGATGGAATTCAGGTAGCACTCCCTGGAGGCCTTGGGATCTCCCCTGATCATGATCTAGACATCCCACAGATAGTACTTTAAGCACTGATGGTATGATGACGGAACGGCCTTGAAAGAGTTGATGAGGGGCCGCCCGAAGATGGCGTTATATCCGCTCGGCCCGTCAACGATGATAAAGTGACATTGGATTGGCATCCCGCTAAGAGTAACTAGAAGTTCCACTGCCCCTTCCACCTCTTCCTTGTCTTCTGAGAAGCCTAAGAGGGGTCCATCTGCAGCCTGGACCCGAGACGCGTCCACCTGAAGCCTGAAGAAGGTTCTCTTGAAAATGACGTTCACCGAGCTCCCGTTATCCACGAGGATTTGGTCGACGGTGAAGTCTTTGATGACAGCTTGAATCACCAAGGCGTCGTGGAAGGGGTTTTCATTCCCCAGCATATCCTCCTCCGAGAAGTTGATCTCTTCCAACGGTGGTGGGTTCTGCAATGTTGAGGCGACGTTCTTCCTATAGATATGGTGGAGCTCCCCTTGCGGGAAACTCCGAGCCCGGCCCCTCCGTTGATCATGACCACATGTCTGCCTCTTGTAGGACCCCTCCCCTTACCAAGGAGGCTGCCGGTCTTATGCCCAGAACCGCCGTCTTACGGTGGCACTAACGCACAGGTTAGTCGACACCGCAACACGCCGATTCTGCCGGCTAGTACGATCATATAACCTGTAGGCCAATATGAGAAATAGAAGTAAAACATATCAGAGTACAACACAGCTAGTCCATAGTCACAGTACAAATCATACATATATATGACTGAAAGAGTACACAGTCCACAATGAGAATAAAAATAGAGAGTAATAAGGGCTTATGCCCAGTATATCATATGAATAAACTCTCCTCACAAAAATATTAAACAGCGGAAACTAATCAACTAATCTCGTCCTACCTGAGGTAGCGTTGTAGTATTAGTAGGTGGTATCAACTCCTCACGCCTTGTCACCTTGTCCTGCCGGTCGTGTTGTGCTCCATCTCCTCGAGCTCCTAAAAATAGTTGGTCACCGACCATTAGTTAAAAAGACTAAGTCGTTTCCTCCGCACCTCGCCCCGCAACTCCTAGGCACCGTGCGTGAGGATGAAGCGGAGGACTATCAAGGGGTAACAAAAGGAAAGCGGGTGACAAGGAAAACTAAGCTACCAAGTAAGAGTATGAGTAGTAAATCTACACTAGCAGTTCTATGTATATAGCATGAAAGTAAAAGCATGTACAGTACAAGTAAGTAAAGAACTGAAAGTAAGAGTAGAAAAGTAAAGCTATACTACCACTACACTACCATCACAAAACGTACCTTAACTTATAAAAATGCCCATATAAATTTATAAGTTGAGGTTTCCAGGAAATTTAACTTATCATGTAAAAGAGTTCATACTAATTTATATGATAAGGATCTATGAAGCGTATGACCTAATATGAATGAATATTTTTGATGCAATTTATGCAACAGGCAAGTGCAACTCAGACACAACGACTCTGTGATCACAGACCTTTAGTTCCCACTTTTTGAGAGCTAGCTTCACTCTCGGGTACCACCGTTGTGGCTACAGCAGCAGCGGAGTGCGCATCTCCACTTCTAAGCAGGTATGCATACTACCAAACCTTAGACCCCTCTCATACTCCTCTGTACACATCCAAGGTGCACTCTAGAGTCAATGCGTACGTACTTTGCTGACAACCCGTCAGTCTTGTTGGGTCGGGTGTGCGTTATCGGGGATCGTCCTCCTGACCGCATTGTAAAACAACCCACTGGCCCCTCAAACCCTCACACCATCCTAGTTCACCGTACTGCCATCGGTGTGACGATCGGCCAGTATCGCATGACCCGCCACTAAATTTATGCACATGTAAGTATTTCATCCCGAGCCTTCAGCTCGCAGGACCAACCTGTCCTGAATCACTCAAACACTTCACGAGTGAGCCTGCAACATATATCCCTCCAACCCATCACGGGTGAGAACGCATAACAGTGCCTTTATTCAAAATCCCTCAAACTCGTCACGGTCGAGAATGAACCACAATGTCTTAACCTATTAGACTACTCTTGTCTACGCGTTATTATACTTAGTGATTTAAGGTTAATCCCAGGACTGCCCAGGGTATACCCATTGAAGGGCTCTCGGGGGCACTAAAAACTACGATGGGATTACGCCCAAAGCTCCCTTTCTCGAGGATATTTACTTTAGTTGATGACTGCCCAAAATTTACCTCCAGCTCTCGTTATTACTTTTGAGTGATCCTAATGACTTAAGGTGTTCTCAGAAGGGCGACGGTCTTCCGGCGGCCGCCACTCCAGTTGCTATCCAAGGTCTTGCACTTTTACTCTCGTCACTAAGACAACACTACCCACCAGGTCATATTCCAATTGTAATCTCTAGCTCTTCCGTTGATCTATCCCCCGGTGGTCCTTATAGCATAACCTACTAACACTATGCGCAACCCATGACCTAATACCACCCCGAAATAGAACTTACAATTCCTTGGGCCACCTGCCCCTAACTAATTATCCTAGGATGTTATGGACTAATGAAGTGAGCCTATTGATTTTCATAATTTTCTTAAGTCATTAAGGCCTCTAATTAAATCATTTAATTAATCCCCTAGGTCATTTAATACATGAAGTATCACAAATTATAATCCACTGACCTAAGGAATTTTTCTTGAGTTATATCTTGGTAAAATATTACTGTCTACCAAAATTCTTAATTTTCCTTCAAATATTTCCATTTATTCCTTAATTAATAGAAATCTCACATAATTGTCATTTTCCAAATAAAGTAAGGAGTTCATTACTAAAAATTCCAAGAAACTTACAACATACATATATTGGTAAAATAATGCCAAAGACAAAATTGCATGAACTTCCATGGTACAAGGACTACAAAATTTCATTTATAATTATATTACCAAAATGCCACTATAAGGTTTTAAAAATTACTGAGTCATCCAAAAATTCTGAGATACTTATACAAGGTTATTCATATCAGATATATCACCAAGAAATTTTCTAAAAAATTTTTACTGAGTATTTTCATCAATTTTCTAATTAAGTATAATGCGGGTATAAATGTAATTTCCACATAACTCCTATCAAAATTCTTCAAACAGAGACATAAAACTTTGCAGGAGTTAAACATAACATTATTTTGACCTTGACAAAAATTGGGGATTTTATCTCAATGATGAGCCTATTTTTACATTATTTTTCAAAAGTCCTATTATTTCAAAAATTCCTAATAATGGGATTTTTGCTTCCAAAATCTCATTATTACAATGTGGGGTATAATTCACCCTAATGAGCCTTTGAAATCAATACCATGATTTTTGGATGTTCCAAATAGGCCTAATACACAATATTTCAAAATTTGCTATTTGCACCCCAAGCCAATACATAACCAACACATGCAAGTGAGTTTACCCAACATGCATTGGTCCAAATGTGCTGAAATGTTTATCATGCACATGTATAGTCCCCAAGGACATGCCACCAAAATTTGGGGCCATTTGGAGCCATAACACTCCAATTATTTCATTTATTTACTCTTTTATATTTAAGCAAAAACTATAGAAACTTTATTCCCAAAAATTCTCAATTTTTGGCAGGGGCTAAATATGCCCTAATAATGCATGCACCCAAAATATGGGGTCATTCTGATTAATTGTTTGGCTTGGGCATCAATTTGAAATTCTGCCCTTGCATAGGACCAGTCCTAGGAAAACTGACGTACAGCCCAATATACTTTACTATATTTGATGTTTAAGGTGTCAACTTAAAGTTAAGACATTAAGATACGAATTACATTTAGGGTTCATGTCCTAGAAATGCCTCTAAGAGGCCTAACAATAGCTTGTAAAAAGGCTGAATATGTGTGATAAATTTATATAATACTATAGTTTTATTTTATTTAATTTAAAATCGGTTGCACGAATCTTGACGCGCAATGGACGGGAACTGGTCGCCTTCTACCTCCAGCCGACGGCTGGGATCGATTCTGGTTGGGCCACCTTTGCTGGCGGTTTCCAGCCAGCTGAGCCACCACCACCGCCGGTGGATGTCGTCACCACCTTCACTGAGGTGGTGGCTAGCGATTCCCGGCGATGAGGCTGCCAGAATTGGCTCCTCCGGCGAACCCGAGCAAGAAGAAAAGCTCGGAAAAATCTCCATTTCCTCACATGGTATCGAGCTCAATCGAGCTCGATGTCTCCTAAAGGATCTAGAAAGCTAGCACGGGTAGAGAGGCGGCGAAACGGACCTGAATCAGGCCTTGGCAGCGAGTACGGCGGCGGTTGGCCATGGTTGAGCTGCTCCAATGATCTCCTGCTCAAAACCTTGATTCTTCACCAAAATCTCTGCTCTAGGACTCGTTCGCCACTCGATTCCACTCACTGAAGCTGATGGTGTGGTCGGTTTGAGCTGGGGAGGGCTGTTTGTGGAGATAACTCTAAGGTGAGTTCGGTTTGGGGATTTGGAGGCTTCACCCATGGTGCCAGGTTGCCACCATTGTCAAAATTCTACTGGAATTTACTGAGGAGGCCAGCCAGCACCTCTTGGGGCAGAAGGAGCCAAGGCCAAGTGACCTCCTCCTCTTAATCTCATCTTCTCTCTCGGCTTTTGGGTAAATTCTCCAAAATGCCTCTTTGCATGTGACCCTCTCTTCAAAACCAGAGGGTAGGGGTGGTCTTTGACCACTTGGGCTGATAATGGGCCAAGTTTGGTGGGCTTAGCCCTCATTTTCTCCTTTAGGTCAATTATGTTGACTAGGTTGACTTTGAGTTGACTTGGTCAACCATGATGAGTGGGCTGACCCCACTTGGTGGTCATGGTATAATGGCACCACCCAACTTGGGTTGGGTTAATGTGGTGCCCTACTTGGGTTAATTGGACTATAGGTATAGGTTTGACCAAATTAGGGTCATGGTTGACTTTGGTCAAGTAGGGTCAAAGGGTTGACCTAATGACATGCCCTAGAGGCCACTTAGATTTTTTTATTATTAGGGCAATGTGGTGGGGTCATGGTGTGGCTAGGGTTCCTATTTAGGCTAGTTTGACTTTGGCCCCTTAGTGGGCCCCACATGGCTACAACCCACTACCTAGGGTCAAACCTAGCTAATTTTTCCTAACACCCACCCCATGCCTAACCCAATCTAAGGTAAGGGGGTTTAGAAGTAACATGGGATGTTACAAATCCTATAAACAAAAAAATAATTTCGTCCCCGAAATTTAAGTTCGGGTCTACGGGGTTCTACTTGCAAGAGTTATAAGAAATTTAAACGCGTAAACTAAAGTATACCTGAAGTGAATAGCTCTGGGTGTTGCTCCATCATCAGATCCCTCGGTTCCCAGGTGTGCTCCTCCCATCCATGATTGGACCACAACACCTTCATGAGAGGGACCTTCTTCTTCCGCAACACACGGACATCTGTATCATCAATCCGGATCGGCTCCAATCTGACAGATCTGCCTGGCGCTATCGGACCGGCTGTAGTAGTAACATGCTGCTCTGGCCGTAGGAGAGCTCTTCGTAAGGAAGAGACATGAAAGACGTCGTGTAGGGTACCCAACTCCGGTGGCAGCTGCAGTCGGTAAGCTAAGGGGACGATCCGCTCCAGGATCAAGTATGGCCCCATGTATCGAGGACTGAGCTTCTTGTGCCTCCGCACCCGAGAGACACCGTGTACCGGACGTATCTTCAAGAAAACTATGTCTCCAACCTGGAACTCCACCTTCCGGTGCCGAGCATCATAATACTTCGCTTGTCTACTCTGGGCCTCTAACAGCCGATCCCTGATCAAATGAACCTGAGCCTCTGTATCCTTCACATAATCATAGCCAAGAGCCTTGGTATCCACATCCTGAACCCATGACAGTAGTGTCCAGCACTTCCTCCCATAAAGTGCCTCATATGAAGCCATCCTGATGCTAGCCTGGTGGTTGTTATTATAGGAGAACTCGATCAATGGTAGCAGCCTCTCTCAAGGCTTCCCCGTATACAATATGCATTGGCGGAGTAGATCCTACATGGTCCGGATGGTCCGCTAGGTCTGTCCGTCGGTCTGCGGGTGAAGACGGTATTAAAAGTAAGCTGAGAGCCCAAGTAAGCATGCACAGTGTAACACCCCAAACTCAAAATAGCGAAGGGGGGGACGTTTGGGCCAGTTGGGTTTCTGCAGAAGGCACACGGCCCTGGGACACGGGCGTGTCCCAGGGCGTGTCAAGCATATGTCGACACTTAGCCGCGAAGTCGTCGAGTTTA